>NW_019773544.1:0-41678 GCF_001039355.2 Lingula anatina
GGTATGGTTAATGGCCTGTAGTGACAAAGGTGTGACAGACCCGTAGCCAGGGGGTCCTGGGGGGGGGGGTCAAATGAACTGCCCTTTTTGCTGGGAAAAGTTCTGCTCTGGGTAAAATTTATTATAGGTATGCAAAGGTTTCATAAGGTAAAAGATCCACTAAAAATGAAATTGCTGGCTATAGGCCAGTGTGACTTGATATATCTCCCAGGTGGTCTTTCTACATGCAGGGATATTTTCTTGGGCAGATCCAGCCTCCTGCACATTCTTTGGGGCAGAAAATAGAGGGACAAAGAGGTATATTTGTTATACACATTATGGCATCATGCACCAAATATATATTTTTTCCTTTTTTCTTACGTACAGTAGCAACTGGGAAGTTGGTGGCAAAATGACAGATTAATTCCACCCCTACTGTATCTGCCAATTTGTACAAAATATGGATATATGCTGAAACAATATAATGTATTTGTGTAAATGCACATTTCAGATACCATGTTGGTTTTCATGTGACTGTATACAATCAGATACCTGGACCTTGCAGGACCATTCCTAAATTAGGTACTAGTATGATAACTCATTTTGTAGATTATGATAATGTGTACAGTGCAAAGGCATGAAATTTGTGCTACCGGTACATGTAATTTAAAAAAAGCTGCACATTTATATACCAGTTAACAGTAGCCATTATGTAGATATTTGTCCTTTAAGTAACAGGGTTATGATTAATTCCAGTACACATTTTTATACATAAGGTTTATTGTATTATTAGCATAATTAATATCACCACATTTCTAAGTGTCACATACAGAAGACAGTGATGCTTCATGCATATTTTATTTGTGGTCAAAATTTGACATTGACATTTATCGACACAAGTTATGAAATGTTTGACTGAAAATTGGGAAACAACAGGTCTCTTTGAGAGTGGGGTTATCCAGGTTTAGGTTGATTAGGCTGTTTATATGGTAAGTTATTCTTTTAATGGAAGTGGAACACTTAAAGGTATATTTAATAAGTTTATTAAAGTTTTCTTTTCTTTTCAGTTCAAGGATCAGAAGATTTGCAGACTTTACCAGATGGGCGTGTATTTATATCAACTGTGAGTATTTTTTTATGCAATAAGTTTGGATGAATGGAAGTAAATATGAGATATAAAGAAAAAATAAAGATAACATACTTGAATTTCTTCCATCTTTAGCAATATTTAAGTATTAACTGACCATTCCAGTTTTGCATTTTAAAGCCAAGTATACCAATTAAATTCTTCACTAGTCGTAATCCAGGTGAAAGTGAACATTTATTCTTGTATATTTTCTCTCTAAATAAAAATTCAAATTTTCATAAGGGTCATTAATTTCATTAATTCAGAAAAGTCAAGTATGCCTTTGGACACATGCACTGGCTATCTAAATAGAAAATAAGATATAAAGGCAATATCATTTCTGTGCACAAGCTGGCATTTCTATATAAAATTATATTCAAACTAGTTGAAGGTATGCTGGTGGTAAAATGATACATGTACCTATATGTCAGATACGTATTTGATAAAAATGAAAATGTGCCTTTTTTTCATGAAATAAGGTCAATTACATTGCATATGTACAATAGTTTTTATATTTTCAGTGAGTTATTTTATTATAAAAGATTGTATCTGTATTTTTTATTTTGACTTAAATTACACACGGAATGCCCCTAAAACAACATGTGCTTTTGATATTTTAATAGACCATAAAAGCTGTGTGCTTTTTAATAATTTCTTGAAAAGCAAATAAACTCTTTCAGTAATCATTTCTAGGGGTACAGGAGCAATGTCATGACAGGATCAAAGGTGCCTCTGCCAAAAAGAAACATCAAGAGCGCCATCTATCTGTTTGACTTTAAAACTCCAACCAAAGATCCAGTGGAGCTGAAGTTTAATAAGGAATTTGATGCTAAAAGTTTCTCTTCACATGGGATTGGTGTTTGGGAAGACCCAGCATCAGGTGATCATTTAACATTATTCCATCCTAACCAGTGACACATGCCTTGCCATCCTTTGATTAGGTTTGGATTGAAATACTAAGTAGAATGTAAAATCATGTTAGCATATCTTCAACTCAGAAAAAAATCTAACTGAACTTACTTGACATTAGAGGTGATTTTCATAATTATTTTTAGTGCAACTTCTGAAGTTTGTAATGCAATCATTTCAGGAGAAATAACAGTGTTTGCTATTAGTCACCACAAGTTAGGAGAGACTGTGGAAAAGTTTACATATGATCCATCGTCCAAGACTTTGAATCATGTTGTAAGCATAAGGGATCCTTTGTTTGTGAAGTAAGTACTGGGTACATTTTTGCACCAATTTTAATATAAATGTTAGTTATGCTGACTAGCAGTATTGTTTTTGTGACAATCTTAAGAAAACTGTTTATAAAGAAGTTATTCCAGGGCCATATATGTAGAAAAAAGCATTGAAATTATGCCCTTATAAACACCTGACTCTCAGTTATTGGAAATCTTCACCATAAACTCAGCTCAAAATACATCAATTCTAATGATCTTTTGAAATTCCCTCATTTGGTTTTAGCCTAAGAGAAACATTGAAATGTGCAGCCCGAAATCACTTTTTACTTTGTTTATTTGTTTTTTGTTTTTTTTTTTGTTGTTGTTGTTTTTTTTACTTTATTTATTTTTTTTCACTCTTTTGCACTGGGCTCTTAAGTTTTGCTACATATGAAACTTATCAAAAACTTTCCCAGTGTTAATGATAAAATTGTGTTGTTCTAAACTAACTTCAAGTGTAATGTGCTTCAAATGTCTTGTATTTTAATTACAGATCTAACATTTTACTACGTTCATCTTTACATATCTGCAGTTTTGAAGGTCCTTAACATTTTTTCTCTTTCTGGTTTTGTCAGTTTAAATGATGTAACAGCCTCTGGTCCAAACTCATTTTACGTCTCAAATATATGGGGTGGAGAAAGCTTCCTGTCACGCACATTAGAAGCATACCTAACTCTACCGTTTGGAAGTGTTGTGTACTATGATGGTGAAACAGCTAAAATGGCAGCAGATGGACTGTACTCCTGCAATGGTGTCACTCTGTCTCCTGATAAAAAGTAAGTGGATTTTGTTGTATTGCTTAGGCAGATTCAGAGGGGGGATCATCTTTCATCTGGTATCGCCTCTCTGATCCTCTAGTTTGAACTTAATGCCGACTTGCTAACATAGCAGATTTGTCCAAAGTATCCAAAAGTATATATATATATATATATATATATATATATATATATATATATATATATATATATATATTTCATATTTCTTTTTTTTGCAAAATTATTTGCTACTGATAAAAAAGGACCATTGCTGTATATAAAACTTGTGATTTTTCTTATTCATTTTTTAATAATGATGCTCATTTTGAAATTGAATATTTTAGGTTTTTGTATGTGGCTGCATCTAAGGAGTTGAAGACTTACACAAGAAATGAAGATGGTAGTCTAGTTTTCAAATCTGTAAGTAATGGCTTAATCTTGTACATGATGGGCTGAATTTACAGCTAATTTCCCATTATATTTAAGATTAAAGTTGAACCTTATTCCTCTCTACCCATATAGAACAATCATGTTTTGCCACCCTCATTACCCCTCATCTTTCAATCCTGTGCCACCATGTAATAAAATTCTAGATCAACCAGCGTAATTCTCTGTAAAGTTTTAACACTGTATCTGCTGTTGAGTACTATTACAAGTTAGTTGAAAATAGGTTTACCTTTAGTGATGGATAAAAATGATTAAATTAAGTATGTATGTTTTCATGTTTGTATTATTTTGTCAGAGCATTGACACCCACATGGGAATAGATAACATAGGGGTGGACACTGAGACTGGAGACATATGGCTTGGTGGACAGCCTAGATTAATAGATATCATACAACATCTGGACAAGCCTGAGCATCCAGCTCCTGTTTTAGTAAGTACAGATTTTGAACCTTTTTTTAAGCAATTATCATGAAAATGGGTGTTTCTGAATGCAACTGGAAATATGCATTGGTAAATTTTGTTCTAATGGATCAAAAAATCACCTTTGATGGCATTCACACCAGCAGATTTGTGGATCAAATAAGTCCGACCCATTTGAATGCTTGTAGCCTTATCCCTGCAAGGAATCTATTCAGTGTCTGTTAGAGGATTATGCAGCAAGCATTTAAGTGGGCTGCCATATTTGATCCATGGATCTGTTTGTCCGCTGTTATGAATGTGACCTTAGTGGCATTAACACAATTTACCTGAAACACCTAGCACAATATATAGATAAATGAGGCTGACTTGCATGTTATCAGATACTAATATTAGTGGAGAAACATATAATTTTATTTATTTATTTTTAGGTTTTGAAGCTAGAAGTGAAAGATGGAGTTGTGTCTTCCATGCTGTCAGTGTATGCTAACAATGGCAGTGTTATCAGTGGTGCTTCTATAGCCAACTATTACAAAGGAGCATTACTAGTTGGTACTATTCAGCAAAACCTGCTGTATTGTGAATGTAGAATATTCCAGTAGTCACAACAGGTGCTAGTTATGAAGTCATAATTGTACAGGGATTCTGGCATTCAAATATTTGATTTGATATCATTCCAGTAGCAATTAATTTATATGATCATTTCCTTTCTATCTCTACTTCTCATGTGTGTCAGTAATTATATAAGTGACAGTAAGTTTCAACCTTTATTCTGAAAAAATGATGAAAAAAATTGGTTATAAAATATTTCTAATAGTTTTATGAGTACCTCAATATGTGTTATGAGTTTTCTCACTCCAGGATTACTTAAAAGCTCAACTTAGTTTGTCTCACATATATCTTGGAAATTATAAATGAAATCTCCTTTAAATGATTGAAATTTTGAGGGCATTTCACATTCCTATCAGAGTCACAACATCTGATATTATCACCATTAATGTGTGTTTTATTCAAATCTCTGCACATTTATTATACATCAAAGAATATTTTGCAATGATTATAGCCTGGAAATCTAATTGACTCTAATTTAGAAGGTTTTATATACATGTACCATATATTGACACTTTTATGAAGTGCTTCAGGTAAACTGTGATTTAAACTTTGTAAATATTTCATATCTGTTATACAGTCATACATTTTTGTAATTGGTAAAGTCTATTATTCTCAAGGTGCAAAACACAAGACATTGTTTAAGTGTGTTTATTATTTCACATGATTACATATTTTAAGGTGAACATCTGTTATCTAATGTATCATTGTTATCAGGGGCATTTTTGAAGAAATCGGCAGTTAAATTTATCAGTATTTCATGTGAGAGGGTTAAATTATTCAAATGATTTCTGTTAAAATTATATGTAATAATAAACTTCATGTGACACATTGCAAGAAGCACCTTTTGTGTATTGCAGGAGTCCAAGCGATTGAGTAAAAGTATTTGAAAATTTTAGCCAACTTGTAGGATTTATTTTTCTTTTAGAGAACTAAACACGTTTATGCCACGTGCATAAATCTCATCATATTTTTGCAGAAAAGTGGCTGTTTGGAAATGTGTCTGTACAAATCCTCGCCACGGTTGAGGCGGATGTGGCATTTGCCTAGAATTCCAAAATATTTTCTTTTGTCAAGGTTACATCCATGTAACAGCGGTAGTTTGCCTCGTCCTTTTCTAACCGCTGGCAAGGGGTCTGCAGATCAATATTTTACGACGAGGATAGGAATACGCACATCATTAACTTTCTTTCCATATTTGCTCATTGTGAACAAACTCCCAAGTGCACAGCTATCATAGAAGTTATCAGTTAATTTTCTATCTATAGATAAAACGATGCTTCTTGCATCACGGGCAATGATTTCCTATCTTTATTGTTGACGAAGACGTAGTGGATTTTACATGCAGTAAAAGTATAAAGCAAGTGAAGTTCTGATTTTCACTGTCTGATTAATGCACTGCATTGGGATGGTACCTTGCTTCAATGATTTTTTATTTGAGGCTTGTTTATACCACTTGTTAAATGTCATAAAAATTTTGCATGTGTGTCTGCGAAAGATGGGCGATATGGACAGTAACTACATCACCGTCTATACCCACATTATAGTATTACAGTGTGTTCCTCTCTTCTGCCATTTGCGTGCAAGAGATCGCTATAGGCGAAGACTATATTCGTGTTTGTAATTTTAATAGGACTGAAGCCCAATAATGGGTTTCAACTTTTAGACCAAATATTAAACTACTTCAATTCTAACAAAGCCCTAGGCATTACCCAGGCCTTTGTTGTAATAGTATTTCTTTTTGTAGGACTACTATAGACACTATTTTTCGGGTTTAACTTCTTTTGTTAAAAAAAGGTCCCAGATGATTGAACGACCTTGTAAGATTTAACTAGTTGCTGTTTCCAAGGCAACCGGGAAATGAGAGTCATGTTGTGGCAAAAGCCATCATTAAGTCAAACACTAAATATACAAAATGGAAGGTGATACGGTGTCCTTGAGAGAAGTTGCACATGTCTTCGTAGCAGCACGTTGTACACAGCCATTCGTATCTTGAATGGTCGCAGCTGAGTTTAAAGGGGCCCATGTTGCTTATAACCTTGGCTTGGGTTTGACATGAGGTGTTCGTCGTACACGCTTTATTAATTGTCAACCGGTTGCTATCCCCTGAAAAAGAAAGGCGTTGAATGACAAAAACCTGAACAGATTTTTTAAACGATAATTTTGGTTAATTATTTACCGTTTTCATCATGTTTCTGAATTTTGTTAACACGCGTATTATAATTCATTTGACACCAATAACTCGCTTTTCTCCTTTATTACCATGTTTTTCTGTTTGTTTTTTGTATAAATAATTTTTTAGCTTCATTTTCATCCTACTTTAATATTTTTTCTTTCCCCCTATTTTTCCTATGTATATTATTCATTTGTCTATCTCTCTATTTGTCTATTTATCTGTCTATTTGACACATATTTTACCATTGTATTTTCTTGACAATTTCAAGTTTATTGGTTAGCTACGATGTTCACACGCGCAGGTCCTACAGGTCATTCAAACTGAAAAGGGCGCATAAATTTTAGTTGCCACATTCTTCTTGGTCAGCTAGCAAGTGCGCCCTGGCTCGTAACATGGGTCTAACTTCAAAGTAGTGAGATGGGGGACAACCACAAAATACATTATGCTATGTCGTGCCTTAGTTTATTATCTACTGACCCTCTTTATACACATGCGCTTTTAAGACCACAAGTGTTGTACCAATGTAAAATAGCCCCCCCCCCTTTAACTTTGAACGAAATAAAAACTCGGCTAAGGCCCAGATTTGAAACTAAACTAAAATCAAACCAATACCACAACCAAGATATCAAATTGAATGTGCATAAGGCTGCATATAGCAGATCCCCTAGAAACTCAGTCTGCTAAATGTTATGGAGTCACGTAATGTGATTTCTTGCCGTCTATTACGTAAATCGATTGGTTGTGTAGGGGGTGATTTTGGTACAAAGCACGCGTGCTTATTTTGATGCATAACAGCCTGCAGGTAAGTAAATATTTCTTTTCTGCCATTAATTTTTGGTTCAAAAATAATACTCAATCATGCGAAAATAATAAAGGGTCATTTTTTACAGTTTTAAAACCCAACAATATTTCAACATATGTCTGCCACCCTGAGACAAAGGCCTGAAGGTATCGCATCTCCAGACCGAGCAAGCACGGCAAATAGACTGTTTGTGAAAGTAAGTACCCCCCCCCCCCCCCCAAAAAAAAAAAAAGGCAAAAAAAGTTGAAATGCTGGTTGACGGCAGTATTTTCTCAAGATAACAACGCACATGTAATATTATATCATATTGTCTGTACCCCGTGCTATCTAGAGCGTTAAGATCTCGCCAGCATATGTCACGAATATTCCCATTAGAAACAGTGCGCGTGAGAACTCATCTTTCTTTACTTACCAAGGACATTGGGACAACAGTACAATAATCGTGGTGGACGTGATTGATCTTTTCATTTGTATTTTTGACACCTAAATTAGGTGGAATAGGCCAAGGCAAACATGGAAATATCGACCCAAATCCTTCTGGAGAATGAACGCTAGCCACAATTAAAGATAGACTCTACGTGCCTGCAAATACTCCAACATCATCCTATTTATGTCTTAATATCCTGCAAAGCTACTTATCCAATTCAGACCCTTAAAAAAAGATAAAACTTTCAATTAAAAGTACCTGCTGTCGATATTTCCTTTTACATCTGTAAAATACCCGGAGGACATAGCAGTCCACAAGAGTCATGGTTAATTAATAACCAAGTTCTTTCGTTAGAAATGCTACAAAACATAGAATCCATGTGCAGAGCCGGGACGAGAAATGATTTGTGAGTATTTTTTTTTTTTTTTTTGTTTTTTTTTTTCACGAGGAAAGTTAGATTGGCTCGAAAATCCCGCAAAGAATACCTTTAATCAAACTTAAATTTTTATCTCCAAATTTTGGATTTATCACTGTGATCTCTGAAATAGTCTATACGTAGACTATATCTAAAAGAAATACTAGCTGCAAAGGAACTATCATTATGATTGTGAAAAAGCTGTAGCCGATCAAACAATGACAGTTAAATAAGTCTCCCATTAGAGATTAAAATCATCTGTCATCTGCAGGTTTGTAAATGTTAAAAATTCTGTCATCCCAGGCAAATTTTAATGGTCCATATATATATATGTCCTTTAATCAGATGTTTCCGTTATAGTCAGGTTATTTTGATTAGATTTACGAATCGATCTTCAATTGATAGCAATCAATTAAAATTTCCTACTGTCGAATGCCCAAGACATGAGATACAGTACAGTCTACGCTATCAATGTCATTTAGCTCTTCATTAATCACTTATCAAGATATTTAGCGATTTAATGTGATTCATAATTTTTGCACTGGGAAATGTGTTCTGACTTTTTCATCAGTTCAACCGACTTCGTGCTTAGCTCTCCGCTCCGGGCAACGGATGACACAACAGGCATGGTGCACCCTTGATTGAATTTGTTCAGGGAAAATATCTGAAATGCGTCTGGAATAATGTGGTAAATTTCAAACAGGGTCTTCCGATCCAATCAGTGATATAGTTCGAGTACATTTTGAAAATCGGCAACTCCTTATTTCCAACTCCTTATTCAAAAGCCTTTCAACGGATAGCTAAAACACCTTGGGTTGAGTCTTTCTCTTGGTTCCAAATAAAAAATCTAAAATGAAACTTCGACAAAATTTTGTCTCGGTTTTACAATGATAAATGGCCTTAATTATGACCCATTTTGTCGTTACTATCTTATTTGACAATGCACGAAACTGTAATGAGGGAAAAACACGTAATGGGAAACACGAAAATGTCAAGTAATTAGTGGACTTACTTTAAATACAATACTGCATATACGACAAAGACTCATTATAAACTCTCTTCCAGAAGCCAACTATGAGTGACAACTTCATAAGAAAAACAGGAGCAAAGCTTTGCTAATTCATTTCTGCTTTAAATCTCGTCTTACCAGAAAAATGGAGTGTCGTCTGACATGTATCAAATCCCGTAGGGCATTCTTCCAGAGTCGCGTTACTACTACACAAGCTATTCTCTCCTTCGTTCTGGCATTGATAGCACTTTAGGGAGTGCGAGGCTGGAATATCAAGCAGAAATTTGATAACCCAAAAGCGGTGGTACACGCGAGTCTACTTGCATTGCACATTAGTAGTAACGGTTCCAGTCGTTCGTTGTGTTGTATAATTTCAGCTGCGATGAAAAAGTCTAACAGTAAAATTTGAAAGCAATGCAGGACAAGAATACAGATTTATACAATATTATATTCAGAACTGGTGAATAGACTTTTAAATAAACATAATAACATAAATATGTGTACCTATACTATATTATTTAAGCGTTCGAACTATCTTGCCTCCAAACCAGTGTTTGCACAACCAATCCTTACAAAAATTGTTAAATATTATATAACACCATATGACTCATGATATGGTAATCTATTTACAATCGATGCAATTATTTTTGACATAAAGAATTATATATGTCGATGTCGTTTTCATGAAAAAAAGGCATATTACAGAAAGCAATCGCCCACAACTTTTCATACATTTTCTCTTTGTTACACTTAAAAGATGTTTTAAAGCAGAACCATTTACCAGCGTTGTAGTTCCTAACAAGATACAACTGAGACGCAATGTAAAATATTGGTTAAGAGGTTGAATAAACTGTATTTGTGCACGAAAACCTATAGGCGTAGGTGCAGCATGAAGTTCTTCTCGAATGGGCTCTGTTTGAACATCTGATACCCGTCTCACACAGGTCGTTCCACACTTACTATACTTTAGATATGCCACTTTGTGTCGTTAAACTACTTACCTTTAAAAAAAGCCACTCCTAAACCGAGGAAAAGAATGTGGGTAAAAAAATGGGTAAATATCATCATTTTATATATTTTCTTCCTCTAGAGTGTCTACAAGTTTGAATACTTCAGCTATCTCTACAGGTGTGGTACGCCTCCCGCCATTTTCACTTCCTTCGGTAATTTCAACACGTCACTTCGCATTGTGTTGCCTAGTGACCAGTGCGAATGATAAAATTGAATCAGTGAAAGAGTCACGACCCGCAGCGAATTTGATCAGTTTGTAACTTCATCTGGCATTTCTGTTTGGTCGTGATCGTGTCGTCTAATGAAGCGCTGCTAGATCGATCTTCTTCTATCAGCAGGACTACGCGTATATCTATATTTCTCGGCACGCAACTCACATCAGACGTTTGGGTAATTTTGACAAAATTCAGAAAATAAGACGTATAATGATATTCCAGATGCAAAGCGAGCGAAATATTGATAGGAAATACTCAATTAAAAACTATCTTGGCCAAGCGTTCGACACTTCCCCCTATATCCCCGCTTCCACTGTCACTTTTCGCTCATAAAAGTGAAGATCAATAACTAAATTTAGTCCGAGATAAGCGGAATGAGAAACCGATCGCGATCTCAAATTCCGATACTTTCTGTGTAACTGATGTAGTTTAAAGGCATACAGTGAGCGTTCGACTTTGATATAACATAAAGCAATATATCAATTTTCTCTTAAAGTATTACATATCCAGAACTGCTATGAAATTACAACCAGTTAAAGGGATAATAACTCTTCATTTTGGCTAAAAAAATGAATTTTCCTAGAGTAAACAATAATTTTCCCATACTTGCCAATGGTTAATGAATCTATTTTTACATTCAAAGTTAGTCCCTGGTTTTTTTCTAAAAAGTTTGGTTTTTTGTTAAAATCTCTTAAGAGATTATAACAGAGTATAGCTGTCAATGAAGGTCACGTGGTCTGAAGACAAGCTCAGATATCAGAATAGCTATAACTGCCATTTTTGTGGTAAAACAGAATATATTATATTTCTATGAGTTGTTTAATGTTTTTATTGTGAAATATAGAGCTCATACAAAGAGTTATTATCCCTTTAACCCATTTTTGAGTCCAAAATTCAATTCCTGACCGTTACGCGTAGAATTGACTTGTCTACATCTCGGTTATATTTTAGTGACTCAAATTTTAGAGAACAAACTCAAAAAAGGGTTAGCAAGCCGTGCAATCTTCCAATCTTTTTCAAGACGAAAAATAGAGTATAACATATTATACGTATATAATGGGTCCAAGCTCGTATCAAATAAATGGGGGACAATTTTTACGAACCCGTCGATGACTTATGTTTGTATTCCAATAAGTTCGCGACTCGAACAACGCATCTTGTTTCGAGATAGTCGCTTATACCCCCTTTACACTGGACGGCGTCCTTTCTGCGTCCTATCTGCGACCATGAAATTTGGCATCGCTGTGGTCCAAATATTGAGGCACGAGCATTGATTTTGTATCAGAATGAATGCTCAATGATCGGCCAGTTGTCGGCACGTAAAGTATTATAATTTTTAACTCTCAAATGGGGCCGTACTGCTGGACGCAGAAGGGACGCCGTCCAGTGTAAAGGGGGCTTTACCGAAAAAGGTTCATGAAATTTTTTCTCTCTTAATTATGGCTTTTGTTTCTCGAAAGCTTCCATACCAAATGGCTTTTTGTTTAGAGGCTTGCTCACTTCATCTGTGTTGCAAGCTTGGATATCACGCTTTAAAACTTACTGGAGGAAAAGCTGTCTGTACATTTCAGTATTTCGTCTACAAGCATCACTAGGTCACGGTTCTGCGACCAAAACAACTGTTCAGATGCTATAGCCTCGGCGTTTCAAATCAGCCCCTATCTAGGTCAACGGAACCATTTACCTGCGACTTGTAGGCCTAATAGTTCTGTTAAAATGTACTTATGTACTAACGACTGGTTGGATGCACTTGGTAACTGTTTTCATCTAAGAGAACACGTTCTTTGAACTTGATTCGCGTGCACGGATCAGCTTAAATTTTCTGAACCGTTTTTGACATTAGTCAATATGGTTTTATCCAGGGAGCTCGACTGCTCTCTGTCTATTCAGTCCGTTTTAATGCTAAAAATGATACCGTTGAACAAAAACTTGCATAAGAGGCAGTCTTGGATGTGGTTGTCAATGGCGGATCACTCCTCCAAAACAAAAGATAGCCTATAACAAGCGAAAGGAGACAAAACCGAGTAATGTTTTATCGCTGTACCATATTACTACAATCATATTACTGCAATTTTATATTTGCAGGACAAAAACTGGACCTTCCGCCCTCTCCCCCCTTTGTAGAATTCTTGATTTGCCAGTGACTGTCACGTGTTTAAATTGAAATTAACTCCATTATATCCTGAAGAAATATTACGCCTTAATGAATTTGCTTGCTATTTTTGGAAGGTGTCTGTGCTTTAAATTATGTTAATTTTGCCTGTTACGGGTACAGGTACAGGTACAGGTACAGAAAAAGAAGAAGCAGCGATCAAATTATACTCTTGATTGAAATGGAATATATACATATATTATATTGTCAGGTTTCAAGCTGTGACCAATTAACAAATCAACATATACGTACTTATTTTCACTGTTTATTGATGCAAAGTATGAAAGGCATGCGCTTGGATCTGTCGTGGCTGAAATAGCCTGATCCATTATGTAAGTGTTTTATGTTTCTTGTGGAAAGCGGTTGTGCCAGGCAATGTTTTTTAATTCCCCGTTCCACGCAGATACTTTTTGTGACTATACAAATACACTGAGGCTGGTTCTGCCACATCCTTGTTCTTCTCTTTTTTTTTTCAACTGTGATTTACAAATTACATGTGATTACCGCGTGTTGGTACTCAATCAGCCTATCTTGAAAAAATGGTAGAATGCTATGGAAAAGTTTGATGTGAGGGTTGCTGAAAATTCCTTCATAGTCCATGCGTCAGACGGTCTCTGTAGAGGAACAAGAGCGAGAGAAGGCCGATCAAAATAAATGCCCCTAAAGTATTCAATTTACGCTCTGAATGGCCCCCAGAACAACTTGGCCGGTGTATCGGCAGTGACTTTGAAATAATCACGACCGGCGTTTTTAAACTCCTCCTTGCTGATCAGGCCGTCGTGGTTGGTGTCAAGGGCTTCAAAAGACGGAGTGACGGAATAGGGGTGAACACCGTAGCATTTCAGGAACGTGGTGTACTCCTCCAGAGTGATGCAGCCATCGTCATTGGCGTCCACATCGTCAAAGCAAATCTCCAGCCACTTTTCAAGGGACTCGTGGAAGCTGGACTGCGTATCAAAGGTTCGGGAGTGCTCCTTGACCATTTGGTCGATGGTGACGGACTTTCTTTTCTCTTCTCCTGCCCAAAACACGTCCCACGCGCTGCTCACGAGGCCGTACAGGGACTCGGCCTTCTCGGGGGTCATGTTTTTGTTCGCCCTCCCCACCGGCCAGTCCACGTAATCCTCGCGCTGCACTAAGCCGTCAAGGTCACGATCGAAGATGACGTAGAACGACCGCATCTTCCGGACCCAGAACTCGGGAAATGGAACGCCAGACATCTGAAATATCACATAGCAAATTAAAACGTGGTTCAATGTCCACCTTTTATACATCACGCTACTTCTCTAAAAAGACCATAACGTGGAGTAGGCCTATTTCAGCGATAGACACACCTTTTGGTGGGAAGGGAAGGGAAATTTAAACAAAATAGTTACGCCTTAACTAAGACTATATATGGTTAGGTATTCAAGATTTAAAAAAAAAAAGCGTCGACGTTCAATGCTTATAATTAAAATAACAACATTTGTTGACGCGAAAAAAGTAAAGTAGGCCTACTCATAATCAGAAAATCACTTGGTAGAAATTGCACCTACACCTCCATGTTTACATCACGTTATTACAGGTAAAAATATATATACCGGAATGCCAGGGCTGGGTTATTTCTAATATAAATTCTTATTACTTTCGGGTGCTGTTATTTGGTTAATTTAACCATTTACAGTTGCTCTACCCATTTACATATACATGTAGCTATTTCTGTTGACAGCACTGTACATACCCTGCAAAACCCAACTACACACACTGGACAATAGAAGTGTCACCCCTACTGAACCAATACTTTGGGGGAGATAAATGACTGTGGAATGATATGCTCCTGGTATCATTTTATTATCATCAAATTTCACAAAAGAAACGGTTTTGACTGAACAATTCAACTGTATCGATATTCTGACATTGCTTATATTCCGCCTCTTCAGGTTAATAACTTTGATTACTCTGCTTCAGGGGGTGACACTTCTTTTGTCCAGTGTGCGTAACTGTGCTACACCGCTATACCAGAAGGACACTGATAATTAGTGTGCCACTGGCTGACGAGACCTACATGTACCCTGCATCATATTAAGGCGACAAGCCTGGGAGACCGTTGGGAGCGACGATTTAATTTCATTAACGCCACAATGAACGCCACAATTAGTCTCACTGAGCATGTGCAAAGATCGTCACTGTGGCAGAAAAAGCAAACTCAAAATAGTAATGAATGAATGCAAATTTGAGGCTTATCTATCCCCATCCAATCACTCAAAAGAGGTATTCAGCTTTTCGTGCAAAGATCAAACACGGTATAGCCATTATCGACATATTTTGCAAAATAAAAGTGAGTATTGTGTTTCACTGCCATTGAAAGACGTAATATGTTTCATTTAAAGCGTTAAATCTTCATGTAGAAAAAAGTTCAGTCGCGGCGACGTATTTGACAAATTAATTTTTTTCATCATAATTTTTGTTCTCAATAAAAGCAAACAAACTATTCAACTATGAGAACTTTTCAAGTATCAAACCTAAAAAGGAGATATACATAAGCTACTTACATTTTCTAGTGCGCTTTAACAGTGTGCTAGGGCGAGGCAGATATAACTACTGTCTGTCTGTCTAAAGATGCCTTATTTAACTACGTAAGAAAAGGAGACCCGGGCAGACCTTCATACTAGTAACATCTGAACCTTTTCTTAACTGGAGCAGTGTCGTAGGTCACTTCTTACAAACTGACTACAGTTAAAGTGACAAACTCAGCGGATTGTAGAGCAAAACCAGGTGTATTAACACACACACACACGGTGCTGAAAACTTTCAGAAAACGTCAGCGTCTCATGACATTCACCCTCTAAATGCAATAAGTGAATATCATTTGTGAACTCCATTACAATGCCCATTATTTACTCAATTGATTGTTATTCAGAGCTCAAATTAAGAAGGCCTATCCCTGTAGTATTGCGCGAATCGCGTGAGCACATCAGAGGCGGTACCACCCCTGGATAGCCTCAATCTAAATAAAGGCAGTAGAATGCGACGTATTTCAGTCTTACACGCTATGCATCACAACAACCATTTGCTCCATGAAAAAAAAACTACACGAGTTATGGCTCGCTGCAGATCTATATATTTACCCGTATTGCAGAAGCAAGCATGGGATAACAAGCAGTATCTTTGCGTAAATAATTACGAACAATCTTTCTGGGTTTTCATCAATATAATTATCATATTCACCATCATCAATGATATTGCTGTTGATGTTATCATCACCAAGCCATGAGATTCATCACATTCAAACCTGGTCGAATTATGCAAGCACAAAACAGAGGCAAAAAGTCTCAAGATGGCATACAAGATATTGAAAACAATGGGGTCGTAGAGGGAGTATTCTATTCCCATCATTCAAGACACAATTACACGTACTATACACGGTAGTTGGCAGTTTTTGTTTGATGCACAATGAGCGCTTTTTAGTTTACTTTCTTAGGTCCTATAACATAGAGTGTTATAAACGTTCTGAGATGGACAAACCTTATGATACAAGCTGATACTATCCCATGCACAGATGGGCAGAGATGGGCAGAGATGGGCAGTGATACGGTGATGTTATTTTCGGCATGTAAAAAAGATTAGGGTGTCCACTACGATGTACCAGGGCATTGGACTCCCAGGTAGATGAACGTGCAGTAGATGAACAAGCAGACGAGGGCACGGACAGGTTTGATAAATGGAACGTTCGTAATACTGGTGACCTCAGGTGATTTGGTCATTTTCATGAGAAAACACCATGTGCAATGTAGACAACCTTGAAAACCCAGGCACACATATTTTCCTCTTCACGAGGAGTGTCATTGACTGATATGAGTGTCACCTAACTAATAAGGTCAGTTCTCTTTAATTGGCCAGGGTAAAATATAATATAATTTTATTTTGCCATTTACGAAGGCCAGATATAAATATTGATTAGTTTAGAAAAATATCATCATAGAAAAGGTTAAGCAAAAAAGTTTGCATCACCTCACGCAAGAATATAACTCGTAACAGGGATTTGTTCAACACATTTAAATATCTCTTCTGGGCAGTTGAAGGCACGTCTTTCAGTGACATATGAAAATACTGATTAAGTAACACTAGCTGTTTCCTATATTACTTAAACAAATTTTAAAAATTACTTCTAAAAGACAGTAGATGGTTTGGTTAATTTTTTTTAATTACGAACGCAAATGCGTTTTTCTTTACTTACGTAGGCTACCTAGCCCTGTATGTCAACTTGCTTAATTTTAATTTATTTCTTTACTCTAAGGACAAATTAAAAGTAAATATAATATTAACGCATTAATTTTTTTGCAATCGAATGACATGCACAGTTTTCAAACTTCAAGCACAGTCATGTTTTTACGCCAAAAATGGCCCCCAGAAAAGTTTGGCTGGCGTGTCCGCTGTGACACAAAAATACTCCGTACCGGTGTTGATAAACTCTTCCAGGCTGATCAGGCCATCGTGATTGGTATCTAAGACCTCGAACGAAGGGGTGACGGAAAAGGGGTGGACGTTAAAGCACTCCAGGAACGCTGTATATTCGCTCAGAGTGACGTAGCCGTCGTCATTTGCGTCGACGCCTTGGAAGTAGACCGTCAGCCACTCTCTGCACGTCTCGGCGAAATGGCTATCGGAGAAAACCCGGGGACTGACAAAAGTGATCAGCTCATCTATGGTCAAGGCAGTCTTGCCTTCTGGCCCACCCCAAAATTCATCCCATGCCTTCGCTATAAGAGTCTCAAAATGTTTTACTTTCTCTTCGCTAAGATACTTCTTTGCTCTCTCTATGACCTTGTCTACGTAATCTTCCCTGTGCACTACGCCGTCTAAGTCACGGTCGAACAAGACAAAGAAGGATCTGATCTTTCGGACCCAAAAGTTCGGAAAAGGAACAGACATCTGAAAAAATTTAGCACAAAGAGAACTGATATATACGCATTTGTATTTATTTCATTGTTATTATTTTCATCATTATGTCTCTATCTCTCCCTCTCTGTCTGTGCGTGCGCGCGTGTGCGAGAGAGAGGGAGAGAGAGTTTTTTTACAATCTGAGAGCCATAAAAGTCAGTAGTCGAAAAACAGAGGACAAAATATCAGAATTTCTTGAATTCAATGCGAGTGAGAAGATAAACACAAGACCTAAAGACAGTAAGGGTACCCACCTTGTTGCTCTGTAACGTAACAACTCTCCAGGGAAGACAAATGGACCGACGATGTTCGAACTCGGACTTAAGTACAGGCCATCTAGTACACACAGCGCCCTCTCATGTGATCAAACTTGGGTCGACCAAGATTATAGACCCTAAAATTTTTTTCATTTTAATTATAAACGGCACATCAGCCTACTAGTACGCGAGAATCGTTTATAAAACGCGCGTATTTTCGTTCCATCATAGATGTATGTATCAAAACCGAAGATAATTTAGGAATTTTGTGAAAATCATGAAAACATGGAATCGGCGTCGTGTAACTCTTGCTCAGATTCCTTAATCTGCAATTAATAACGACAACTGATTGAGAAATAAATTCAAAATACTGTTCAATTTTAATTAAAATACAGTAACGAAAAAGATTTCAAAGCAATGCAATATTCTGTGCATAGAACTTCACCGTAAGACCGCCCAATGTCGTTCTTTTTTCGTGTGTGTAAACACAAAGCAACGTTTAAAGTGACGTAACCCCCCCCCCCCTTCGGTTCAGCCAAGTCCTGATAACCTCTGCAGTGATAAAAAGATCGTAAACAACCTAGTTTTCTAAAAGTCGTGATCACCTTGTGCACCATGGTCATGAGAAATGAGCATATGCCAAAATATCTCTAGATTTTTCGACATATTGATTCGTGGGTCAAGGGCAATATTGAAGTTAATTGCCCTTTTCGTTGGAGGTCAATCTTTTTTTAATGATCAGATAATGACAATTTACATATCCTAAATCCCGTGTAATATTAAAATCAATCAACGAAACAAAATGACAAACGCAATATATAGGTTGAATGATACTTGGCCAGTAAAGTCCGCTTTTATTCATGCCAAACTCAATTGATAGCGACACATCATATCGCAGTGCACGCACCGCATGATTAAAACTTTTCCCGAATAAAGGAATCATTGTTGTTATGATCGTTGGCTGTACATTGTGATGATATGAAATATACATGTATATGAATTCCTAGATACAATCCCCGAAGAGAAGTTAAATTAGCAACACATATTCTACTCAAAGAAATCAATTTAAATGACAAATGCAAACCTATGGAATCCCAGGAGGGCCAAGCGAAAAAAAATTGAAAAAAAAAAATTTTTTTTGAAAAAAAAAAAAAATTTGAAAAAAAAAAATTTGAAAAAAAAAAAATTTGAAAAAAAATTTTTATGAAAAAAAAAAAAAATTGCGANAAGCAGTTAATTAAAAAATGAAAGTAAAAATCTATATTTGTTTCACTTCTATTAAATTATATTATTCTGTTACTAGGTCAAAACACGGTAACGGTGCCATGGGTATCAAATTTTTTTTTGTTTCATTGAAATTTAAAATTTTTACATTTTTGTAGAAAACAAATCAAATTTTCAGACAATATAAGTTTCATTGATATACTCCCAGTACTTTTTCTGTGAGCCACTGGGAAACATAAAGGAAAAAAAAAATTGTCTCTGACGGGACACATGGTCATATTGGCCTGAGTCAGATATTAGGTTGTTTTTTCAAGTTTTTATCACCCAAATATGTTAAACTAATCAGAAGTAATAGTTTAACATAGAAAACTGCCATCTATCACTTATTTTGAGTAAAAAAGTATTTAGCACTAGGTGTGGTGTGTCCCGTCAGAGACATTTGACTTCGAAAAGTTTTCATATTTTCCACATCTGGAAGGTTGTATAAATGAAACTTAAAATCCTCTTTTAAATAATGATAAGTAATGATTATAGCTAAAAATTACAAAATTAAAACAATTAACAGTGAATTTATTGCCACATTTTATCATTGTCTCTGACGGGACATTTCCTGTCTCTGATGGGACATTTTCTGACAGATGTGAAACACAAGGTTTTACATCTTCAATTGAATAATTTTCAAGTGTTCTGGTGTGTTACATTTCTTATTTTTCTTTTGCAACTGATCATTACTGGGTAATTCATTAACCATTACTGATTATTAGCTAGGTTGACTGTCAGTGATTAGGTGTTGACATGTGCTATCAGAGATCATGTCAGAGCACTAGAACTGTGGGCAGTTCATTCTGTTCACTGCATGTGCATGATTTAGAACAGAGTCTGAAGGAGATCTCCAGCTCCAACCATATGTTGTGGTATCTGATGATCTGCACCATAACAAACAGTCCGTCTTCACTTGTAATAAGGCCATTCTCGAAGACCTTCAACACCAGCAATCATTCAGCAAAGTCCATTACTGGTCAGACGGAGCCAGAACCCCCAGTAAATTCAAAAGTTGGTTTTTACTGTCTAAACATGGTACTATCATGAAAGAGATTTTGGTATGGAAGCGCAGTGGTACTTTTTATACCACTGCCCATGGCAAAGGACCAGTGGATGGGATCGTAGGGGAAATGAAACATCAGGTTTGGAGAGCAGTGCTCCAGAGAAAAATGGTTGTAGATTCTATTTGGCTGGCAAAGAATTATGCCCCAATGTCAATGTAATGTAATGTACCTGTCTGCAGCAGATATTGCAGCAGCTACCGCGCCCATCAGCAGTCGCTGGGAAAACTGTCCATCTGTTCCAGGAATTCAACACTTCCAACGGCTTCAGCCCCAGCCCGGTGGACATGTTCTTGTGTCAACCAATTCTCAGTACCAGCAACCCTCTTAATATGGTAAACTTATTCATATGACTGTGGACTTTAATTTGCCTGCACATTCACACTATGACAATGTCGGTCAAGGCACAGCTCAGTCTCACCAGGGAGATTTTGTCATTGCGGAGTTTGCTGCCAGGAAAGGAGTAAAACCGTTCTTATGTCAGGTCACCCATGACACTGAAGACGGCAAAGTGGAAGTCAGTTTCTTACGTACTGAAGGTTCTGGCAAAATAATCTTTGTGTACCCTGCCATAGAAGACAAAGCATGGATTCCCATAAAAGATGCCAAGGAAGTCCTTCCAATGCCTAGCATAGACACTCGTGGACTTTACTTGTTTCCATCACCTGTTAATGTGACTGGTTGAAAAAAAATCTCTAAAGTGCAGAAAAGATGTGTTCTAAGACTAATTGAAAAACAGGAATTATTATGTGAACTATCATGGACAGTGTTGATTGATGTTGAGAAATAGCAGTAATGGACAGTGGATTACTTGTACATGAAAATTATACTGTGCCTTATCACTGTGTCATGATAATTAATTAATATTATAAACATATTGCATCTGGTGATTTTTCTAATGTACAGAAATGCTATTTTGCAATAACCATCAAGTAAGATTCATTAGATACAAAAATGTGGCTTTTTAAACCTCTTTTCTAAGATTTTTCAACAGTGCCCAAAAGTGTCCCGTCAGAGACGTCCCGTCAGAGACAGTGACTTTTTACACTTAACAGCCCATGCTGCCAAGGAAAGTAAACAAAACTGGCCTGTTTGTGCATTAATTGCTTCCCAAGACTTGTGCCTTGCAATATGAATTACAAAAGTCTTGATTAAATCAAATTTCAAAGAGAATTTTGCATTGGAGTTTTGGTAAAAAAATACAGGGGTCAAAAATGTCCCGTCAGAGACAGACCTTTAAATGATTGTCATTCCCACATTTATTTCAATACAAATTAGCTGCTTGTTTCACATAATCCTTTATGGTCCAGCTAAATAAAAATGTATTTAAAAGTAACCATGTGGATCATTTACCAACTGTAATTTTTAAAATTGTCTCTAAAATGTCCCGTCAGAGACATTTCAAATACCGTGTTTTGACCCTACTCTATCCTAAGAATTGATGTGCAAGAGATATTGCATGAAGTTGATCATGAAGGTCGGAAACTAAGATTACGAAGGGCTTTAAATCGACGAGTTTTTAAATCACAGATAAATATTATTTTTATGTATAGACACAGAGACCTATCTGTCTTGATCATTTAAGCCATGCACTTTCAGCGATAACACAATATGTGGAAAACTATTTAGTCTTAAACCCTTTTCTGGTCACAAAAATTGCCAAGTCATCATACTGTCAGTTTCAACTAACTTAAGATTATAGAAAGATAATTGTATGATGGAGCCACTTATCAGTAAAAGTTGTTTGATTCGTTCATTTGAGGAATGTATCAGTCAGATTATTCACATGTATATACTTTCAAAATGACATTTAATTTTAGGTTTTCATGTGATAATATCAACTATTTCTTTTCAGGGACCAAATTGGATTTGGTCTGTGGATGGTAATGACAAGTTTCAGTTCTGCCATATTTACATACATGGATGCATTGATACATTTTCACGCAAGATTTTGTGTATGTATATAATGTACTGTTTTAAGTAAAAAACCAATTTGAAAAACTCTATCCCTTATCTAACCACACACTCTGGGTTTAAAAGAGTTTACTAGTATTTTCCATTTCTGATTTTGCCATTGTAACATACTAGTTTGGGGTATATTTCAACACTGTGGTCTTCTTAAACATCTGTGCTAATAGTTACCGTTTTTTAATAGTCTGCCCTAATAGAACTAGAAGTGACCCAGGGACAGAGAATGTAGACTTAATTGAATGCCAAATGTTCCTAAGAAGAAATAGCAGTGATCAGCGTGCTTTCTCCGATAGTCACATCATGGGGCCTTCACCACTGAACCAGGTATGTAATTTATTATTATATTTACCCATTTGTCACAAGGATGTCTATTAAAGCCTGTAGTTGGATCACGCACTATTCTGATGTCATGCATTTATTTCAGAAAATAGAGTGTTTCTGGTCAACTTTCCTAAAGAGAGTTTTAATCCGTTGGCATATCATAGAATGACTGATAAATTCACAAGTATTATACTTTTCAGGGTTTGCACAGAGATGGTTGGTATGACAGACACAGTTGCATTGACAAGTGGTGCATGGTATTTGTTTACTTGCCTCTGATACAACATGATATAGATGCATTTCAACTGTGGTGGAACAACCACAAAATAAGACACCAAAGGCAGGTGTGGTTACCCACTGGTGCTGCTCCAAATGACATTTATGCATTTCCACATTTATATGGTAAATTTGGCAATTTCAGTTACATGTTTAGCATATAAAAGATTGAAATATTTAAAACTTAAGACATTTTTGTATTAAAAATCTTTTACTTTAAATATGAACACGTAGTCAATTTTACACATCACCATGTTCTTGTGGCATGGGCTATGTCACTAAATGGAACAACTGGCTTAAGGTATATCAACCTACATATTTTATGCAATATATATTTGCAGGCGGTCACCAGTGTGGATTCACTGTCAGTGATAGAGATTTGGCAGAAGTTGCACGAGAAAAAACACTGAACTATGAACAATCTGCTCGTGTGCCACAGGACTTCTATAATGAAGCAACTAACTTCACTGCCACTAACCACTTGACAATAGAAATATCCACTGAAGAGGAGAGTTATATTCAACTAAGGAGACACTTCATCCTAGAAAGATCTGCATTACAGTCATCTACATATGTGTAAAATGTAATATTAATGTTTCTGCACCAACCTGCAAATTCCAAATTGCTGTACAGGAAAAAAGAGAATAAAGAATCACAAAAGAGGTTATTTTCCTTTTTTTGATACATTTTAATGTAAAATACAATGCGCAACAGGCTACACAACCCATTTTTATGAAACCACAAGTTCTGTAAGACAAAAAGGTAAATTGGTTTTCCCTTGATGGTGTTATCTCTTTATGTGCATGGAGATGCTGGTGTCACACCTGTCAGTACATAAAAATTCAACCACTTTTCAATAAACTTGACAATACCATATAATTCAAAGTCTCTATCCCAGCATAGCTGTCAAAACTACAAAAAAAGAATTAAAAAAATGCACAAAGTAGGTAACTGTCAATACTGATGCAAAATACAGTATGCTTAACAGGAAGTCGAACAGCATTGCAGGTATATGTCTGTTAGGAATATGTTACTAGCAGACCCATGTCAGTTCAAATTCACAGTTAAAATATGCAAGCAAGAGAAATATGAACATTCAAATAAAAATGCATAAATTTCAGAAAAAAAAAAAATCAAGCTGGGTTCCCAATTTGATCTGTGCTTAAGAATTATTATTGGATTTTCAAACTAATATGTCACTGTTTTTTCTTTATAATGTTACTATTGGCAGTACACAATTTGTTTTGCCAAATCTGATACAATTTTACGTAATGATACAACCTTGAACTGTCTATCATAATAGTATAATGTATAAAAGGTCACTGCCATTTGACTTCATGCCTTTGGGGGTTAAATCCCTCAATAAAAATGCTAATATTTAAAAAATATTGAACGCACATAAAAGGCAGTCAAACTGGTGCAAGTCTAGGTACAATTCAGACCAAGAACCCTTTCAGTAGGTTTGAGAGCCACGAGTAGCATGACGTTAATGGCCATTAAGGTGAGAGTGACCAAAATTTATTTTCCCTCACCTTTGATGCTATATTACATAATGCTTAAGAGCATAATCACCACCAATTCTTAATTATGCAATGCAGTTAAAATGGTATTTATAAAAAAATTAATTAGCAAAGGTATTTAGGCCCATGATATTTGAAAATTCCACTATGTACACAAGTGAGAACTATAACTNATGGTTGGTATGACAGACACAGTTGCATTGACAAGTGGTGCATGGTATTTGTTTACTTGCCTCTGATACAACATGATATAGATGCATTTCAACTGTGGTGGAACAACCACAAAATAAGACACCAAAGGCAGGTGTGGTTACCCACTGGTGCTGCTCCAAATGACATTTATGCATTTCCACATTTATATGGTAAATTTGGCAATTTCAGTTACATGTTTAGCATATAAAAGATTGAAATATTTAAAACTTAAGACATTTTTGTATTAAAAATCTTTTACTTTAAATATGAACACGTAGTCAATTTTACACATCACCATGTTCTTGTGGCATGGCTATGTGACTAAATGGAACAACTGGCTTAAGGTATATCAACCTACATATTTTATGCAATATATATTTGCAGGCAGTCACCAGTGTGGATTCACTGTCAGTGATAGAGATTTGGCAGAAGTTGCACGAGAAAAAACACTTAACTATGAACAATCTGCTCGTGTGCCACAGGACTTCTATAATGAAGCAACTAACTTCACTGCCACTTACCACTTGACAATAGAAATATCCACTGCAGAGGAGTGTTATATTCAACTAAGGAGACACTTCATCCTAGAAAGATCTGCATTACAGTCATCTATATATGTGTAAAATGTAATATTAATGTTTCTGCACCAACCTGCAAATTCCAAATTCAAATAATAGTTAAAAAGGAAAAAAGAAAATAAAGAATCACAAAAGAGGTTATTTTCCTCTTTTTGATACATTAATACAATGCGCAACAGGTTTTCCCTTGATGGTGTTATCTCTTTATGTGCATGGTGATGCTGGTGTCACACCTATGTCAGTACATAAAAATATCAACCACTTTTCAATAAACTTGACAATACATATAATTCAAAGTCTCTATCCCAGCATAGCTGTCAAAACTACAAAAAAAAAAAAAGAAAAAATGCACAAAGTAGTGCAAAATACAGTATGCTTAACAGAAAGTCGACAGCATTGCAGGTATATGTCCCTTAGGAATATGTTACTAGCAGACCCATGTCAGTTTAAATTCACAGTTAAAATATGCCAGCAAGAGAAATATGAACATTCAAATAAAAATGCATAAATTTCAGAAAAAAAAACAATCAAGCTGCGTTCCCAATTTGATCTGTGCTTAAGGATTATTATTGGATTTTCAAACTAATATGTCACTGTTTTTTCTTTATAATGTAACTATTGGCAGTGCACAATTTGTTTTGCCAAATCTGATACAATTTTACGTAATGATACAACCTTGAACTGTCTATCATTATAGTATAATGTATAAAAGGTCACTGCCATTTGACTTCNTGCCAAATCTGATACAATTTTACTTAATGATACAACCTTGAACTGTCTATCATAATAGCATAATGTATAAAAGGTCACTGCCATTAGATTTCATGCCTTTGGGGGTTAAATCCCTCATGATCAATAACAATGCCAATATTTAAAAAATATAGAACGCACATACAAGGCAGTCAAACTGGTGCAAGTCTAGGTACAATTTAGACCAAGAACCCTTTCAGTAGGTTTGAGAGCCACGAGTAGCATGACTTTAATGGCCATTAAGGTGAGAGTGACCAAAATTTATTTTCCCTCACTTTTAATGCTATATTACATAATGCTTAAGAGCATAATCACCACCAATTCTTAATTATGCAATGCAGTTAAAATGGTATTTATAAAAAAATTAGCAAAGGTATTCAGGCCCATGATATTTGAAAAATTCTACTATGTACACAAGTGAGAACTATAACTAATGAGTTTACTTCCATTTTCAACAATTAAGTAAATAATAAAAACAGCACAACTTTAATAAAATTGTCCAATCATTTTATATTACCAGTTTACGCGTTCCTATTCAAGTTCAGTAGTAACTATGGGTGTATCTCTGCTAATTTTGGTGTATTTTACATTTTATTTTCACATTTGAATATTGGATGTTGAACTACATGTATTTGATACAGAACAATGCCCAAGCCCTAACGAAAAAAAATAAAAAATACAAAAAAAAACTGCAGTGTTGGGCATGCAAAGATCTACAAAATGAAAAAAAAACAAAACAAGGTCTCTAGCAATGATGGTTCCAGAATTAGAGAGCTTTTAGTTTGGCATCTAATAGCCACTACTCGACTGAAAATGCCCCAATTGAACCCAAACTCACAAAGATGAAAGATTACCCTAAGGGTAACACCTGCCCATTATATTATAGATTAGATCTGTGTAGTTTCTGAAAATAGGCAATAATATCTGTTTTTCACAAGAAAGGTAGCAATTTTAGAAAAATGTGACCTGTTTGACCTTGAAATAATGCGTTCTAGGAGGAGAAGCGGTAACGGTGACTTGTAGTTCACGACACCCTGCAGAGCCATATGAGATAGGTCGGGACTAAAGCCCTGAATACTGCCAGCGTACATGCTGGTGGTACTAAAGAGTGTTTTTTAAAATATTCTAGCTCCAAAAAATTCCTTCTCATTGTAGCATTGGCCTAGCATGGGGCCAATATCCCAGGCTGTTGGGCTGTTTTCCCTTTGCAAATGACATCCTCCTCTTCATGTTCGGTGCAATGTCGGCATTTTGAACAGCCCCTCCCTGCCTCATTCGCCATGCTTTTTTCTTTCTTGCACTTTCCCGCGAGATTTTGTTTTTTTTTTTTTTAATTTCATATTGAAAATGAAACACGATTGATCTCTCGGGATTTCGCGCGACCACACGGGATTACGCGCAATCTCGCAGGATTACACGTGATCTAGCAAATTTTGCAATTTTTTTTTCAAATGTTTTTTTTTTTTTTTTTTTTTTTTTTTTTTTTTTACTTGGCCCTCCTGGGATTCCATAAGTTACTGAGGGTAAAAAAGGGTGGCTGGGGCAACAGTGGTCTCAAAGATGCAGTTGGAGCCTTAGTTGGCCTTCCTCTTCTTTTGGGAAGTGAAGCAGTGCCTGCTGTGTTTGGTGGAGTGACAGGCCTCATTTCAGTCTATTTATTGGTAGATCTTTTTTTCATATTTAATCTTGATCTTTTAATTATGATGTATGTCCTGTGTGAAACCATGGATACAGTAACAGTGGTAGTAGAATTGTACTAGTATGCATGCACTGTACAGTATTACTTTTGCCTTTTGGCTCATCCAGTTGAGTATGGGTATTTCTAGATTTGATTTGATTCGTCATCTACAAAAAGTTCCCTTTTATTAGTACCGCCAGCATACGCGCTGGCGGTACTCATGGTTTTAGTCCCGACCCGTCTCGTCCGCCTCCGCCGGCTCCTGAGGCTCCGCCGGCTCCCGTACTGGCGCCAGATACAAGTCACCGTTACCGCTTCTCCTCCTAGACCGCAAGGACCCCTGTCCCCATCTCTTGGATTTAGGTCACATATAACCTCAACTTGAACCCACAGGTTTTTTTGTCTCAGTCGGTGCATTGACCTGGGCATGACGCTCGTTGAAATGCACCCTTGTCAAAATTTTTGAAAATTCAATGCCAATTATCTACCCTATAGAAGGAATTATGGGAAAATTTTCTACAGACAGCTTTCCGAAAGTTATATGTGTAGATTTCAAATATGCCCTTGGATTTGACCTTTGACCTTTATTTCAAGGTCAAACGGGCCAAAATTTTCAAAAAAACGACATTTTTTACGAAAAATAAGTTATTTGCGCTGTTATTGTACCACCAGCGTTAGCGCTGGCAGTACACATGGTTTTGGTCCCGTCCGGATCGTTCCGCCGGCTCCGCCGGCTCCAGGAGACGGCTACCATTACCACTTCTCCTCCTAGACGGTAAGGGCCCCCATACCCATCTCTTGGATTTACGTCACCTATAATCTCAACTCGTTCCACGTAAAATTTGGGCTTATTGGGGTCTGGGTGTGGCACTCATTGCAATGCACCCTTGTCCAAAAATGGCAAAATTAAATGCTAATTATCTACCCTATGGAAGGGGTTATGGGAAAAATTTCTACAGACTGCTTTCAAAAAGTCATATGTGTAGATTTCAAAAAGGCCCTTGGATTTGACCTTTGACCTTTACTTCAAGGTCAAACGGGCCAAAATTAAAAAAAAAAAATGAAATTTTTTACGAAAAAAATTTTTTTTTGCCCTGTTATTCAGACACCACACAGACCAATAATATTATTGGAAAGTGTTACCCTTCAGGTCATCTTTCATCTTCGTGAATTTGGTGTCAATCGGTGCATTTTCACGGGAGTAGCAGCCATAAGATGCAGAAACTGAAAACTGTCTCTAATTCGGGAACCGTTAATACTAGAGACCCATTCTTTTTTGCATTTTGTAGAACATGTAAAGCCCAACACTGGAAATGGTCTCTGTTTTTATGTATTCCAAACGGTTTTCGAGTTACGCTGTATCAAAAAGTACATATTGGCGAAAGCAAAATGTGCAGTACGGTATAGTTAGGCGGCTAAGCCAAAAAAATTGTGCAAAAGATGATAAAAGCATGAAACTTTCCACGATGAATGACCATTGGGTGTGCGTCTATTTTGGATCGGGGGGCAACTCCAAAATTCATTAGTACCCAAATGAGGGGCTTTTTTCATTCATCGTGGAAAGTTTCATGCTTTTATCATCTTTTGCACAATTCTGGCAATTGCAACTCCAAAATTCATTAGTACCCAAATGAGGGGCTTTTTTCATTCATCGTGGAAAGTTTCATGCTTTTATCATCTTTTGCACAATTCTGGATATAATTTGGACTTAACCGCCTGACTAGTAATGGATAATAAATTTTGAACTCTGGAAAAATAAAACATAAGGCTTGGCAAAGCAGACAACTTGTGGTCATTATTGACATTATTTTATCAAATTTGAACTTTTGGAACTTCAGAGTACCCCCCAATTTTAAGAATTTTGACCAAAATGACCTTTTCTTTATTTTAATTAATTTTTTCTATTGGAAATTTATGGCAACTCCGAAATTATAACATTTAGTCCCTTATATCTCCAAAACTGGCAGAGATAGGTCCATAGTTACTATTGAACTAGTATAGGAAGTCCTATACTGGCAAATTAAATGTGACCTTGAAATTGACCTTGACCTACTTTTCACCATGAACTGAACTTTGCAAATTTTGCTTCCCCTTTATCTCCAAAACTGACAGAGATAGGTCTATAGTTACTATTGAACTTGAATGGGAAGTCATATACTGGCAATCTAAATGTGGCCTTGAAATTGACCTTTGACCTTCTTTTCACCATGAATTGAACTTTGCAAATTTTCGTTCCCCTTTATATCCCAATCAGCAAACTTCGGCTCATTCCGCAAGCTCCATACTAACCTTGGATGTGATAGGCGGAGAAATATGCACCAAATCCATGCATTTTGTCCGCCAGAAATGCCTTCACACTCAATCAATTATTCTGCTCATAAAGATGTGTGTCATTACTCCTGATTTTTATGATGCTTTACAGTTTGCCAAACAATAAACTAAGTTTGACTTTGATTTAAAGGATAAACAGATACAAACGTTGAAAGGATTGTGGTCTAAATTAGCGCGAGGTTGAAAGTAGTTCCTTCCCAACAAATCAACAATCAATATGGATGCCTCTGTATTACGAGGTCATTGACAAGTGCGGAGAGATCCGAGTAGTTCCGAGTGTTTATATCCAAAACTGGCAGAGATAGGTCCATAGTTACTATTGAACTTGAATGGGAAGTCATATACTGGCAATTTGACAGTGACCTTGAAATTTGCCTTGACCTACTTTTCACCATGAACTGAACTTTGCAAATTTTCGTTCCCTTTTATCTCCAAAACTGACAGAGATAGGTCCATAGTTACTATTAAAGTTGAATAGGAAGTCATGTACTGGCAATGTAAGTGTGACCTTGAAATTGACCTTTGACCCTCTTTTTACTATAAACTGAACTTTGCAAATTTTCGTTCCCCTTTATCTCCAAAACTGACAGAGATAGGTCTATAGTTACTATTGAACTTGAATAGTAAGTCATATACTAACAATCTTAATGTGGCCTTGAAATTGACCTTTGACCTTCTTTTCACCATGAATTGAACTTTGCAAATTTTCGTTCCCCTTTATCTCCAAAACTGGCAGAGATAGGTCCATAGTTACTATTGAACTTGAATAAGAAGTCATATACTGGCAATTTGACTGTGACCTTTGACCTACTTTTTATGATGAACTGCTTTTTGCATGTTTTCTGGCCTTTAAATCTGCAAAATTGGCAAAGAAATGCCCATGGTTGCTATTGAACTTGAATAGAAACTCATACTATGATATTGAAATTGACCCTTGACCTACTTTTTCACCATGAACTAAGCTTTGCATATTTTCTTGCTTCTAATATCTTTAAAACTAGCAGAGATGTGCCCATTGTTGCCCCTAGGTTTTTTGTCAGCATATATGCACCACTGACAACACATTTCAAAGAAAAACAATAGGCCTTTTGTCTAGAGAATACAGGAATGATCAAGGATATAGGAAAATGCAAGTCAACTCGAAAATCTGCTTGATTGTACCATTTTTAGTTATATTTTTTGCATATTTTGAGAACTCTTCTTAATAGCATTTTATAGAGCTTGTCAAGCATAAGAATGGTGATGGTGTCCTTTTTTGGAGGGGGGGTCCATACGAATGCGCTTACTCCAGCTGGTGGTACAATATCGGGAGGCGGTATCGCCTCTCTGATCCTCTAGTTGCTCCTTATATCTAATTTTAATAAAGGGAATGGAAATATGACTTGCTTTTATCAAAAACATCTCTGTGAATGCACGGCAAGAATTGCCATCCCGTTTAAACTTACTTTCCTAAATTATGCATGTTCACGGATTGTGATCAGTGCATTTTATCAAAATATCAAAAAATGGATTAACTCCACTTGATTCTTTTTGTCAGTAAGACATCTGCAATAGAAGATATCTGGAGGAAGAGGTATCTTGAGGCTCATGTAGTAAGACATCTGCAATAGAAGATATCTGGAGGAAGAGGTATCTTGAGGCTCATGTAGTAAGACTGGCTGTGGCACTTCATTTCTGCAGCAGGTCCTGACTCCATTTAATTACAATGAATGAATTTATGAAATGAATGATAATAATTTACCCCCCCCCCCCAAAAAAAAAAAAAAAAAAAACAAAAATTATAATAATAGTTCTCTGCACAGCAATAAAAACATAAAATACAATTGCTGAACAATTTCTACCAATCAATCTATGGCAGTATCACAATTCAGGCTATTATGCCTTTCGTGTAAGAGTTTCTGCTGCCCTTCTACTCTTGTTTTGATTTGGCTCTCTCCCCTTGGCTCCAGAGGTCAGTATGTAAAGGCCATCAGAAGAAGCCATAGGTTGATTAAGTTTTGGTGCTTTCAGAAATCTTATCATGTGTCTAGGTATCTGTTCAGATGTCTTTTAGTTTCACACTGTTTGGTCCACTGCTTACTTAGAAAATTTGGAAGAGGTGTCTTGAGGCTCATGTAGTAAGACTGGCTGTGACACTTGGCTTGACTCCATTTCTGCAGCAGTTGCAGGCAACTGATACACTTCACTCTGCAACTGCAATCCGAAAGTAATATTTAAAATTCTACATTGTTAAAAAAGATAACAATAACAATTTGCATTAAAACCAAATGGCACAAGATGTATTCTTTAATGTGATAAACTATTTTCCCTTTTTGTATGTTTCCAAAAAGTTTTTTTTTTCTTTAGCAGTGGGAAAGTCTGCACATGAACACTTACATCATCCTCTAGGCATGTTGGCATGTTTGAATTTTTACTCCACTTTCTCATCTCCTCCTGATTCGTGAAAGTCCTTACTTTCCTATACGACAGAAAATAAATTATACCACCTAAATAAAACAAAAATCTTAATGGTTACATGGGATGCAAACGAATGGACAAAGGCAATTTTAAGTTGTACTGTTGTAACTTTATCAGACTTTGGTCCATTATGGAAAAAGTATGAATTAAGAGCATCAAAAACTCAGTTGTTATATATAAATAACTTATAACTTTTTTTATTTTGCACTGAATGCTGTGGATCTGTTGTTCTACCTGTATTTTTAATGGATTTATGGATTTTTACCTGCCGCTGTAGTGATGTTTATTTTGTTGATGTCGTCTTATCTTCATTTTTAAAAACTTTCTTGTGTTTGGACTGTTGCTCAGGCCAATCTCCTCTGTGATCTGGATAAAGAATAAAAAGAAATTATCACTGTATCAATCAGAATTTGTACATTCAGGTTTTATAATTCAGTATAATCTGTCTGTTTAAATCATACTTTTTTTTTCAAGCTCATTTTATTTCACAGTATAATTTTTATTAATCAAGGTGGCTGGGATGTTGAAAAATAATAATTATGATAAATAAATGTATCCAAAGAATTGTATAAAACTAGCATTTTACAGTGGTATCATAATATACTCACAGCAGTGATGGCAGCTTACATCTTATCTGCATCTTTACTCCCTTCAACGCCAGTCCTAATGGTCCAGGTCTTGACGGATTGCTGAATTTAAAAAAAATGCGGTGAATTATAATGATAACCGAAGGAAATCCAAATCTGCTGAGAAGGACATTTTGCTAAATACTTTGTCTTATTTGACAATGTTCTGCTTCTATAATATCCAGGTATTAATCATCCTCTAGTAAAATGGTACTATAAATATGCAAAGAAAAAGCTATTCATTGAAGAAAAATGTTTGTTAAACATCTAAAGACAAAAAAGCCTCGTAAAGTTTGGTAAACTCGCATCATCATTAGCTGCACAACATATTCAGCTACCAATGAAGCATTCTTGTCCTGCAGTGCTGTAGCAGAAGCATGTTTCATTAAATAACAATTCACAGTGCATATATATTTGTTCCCTCTGTGCGATCCTTCCATGGTAACTCGGTTTATTCCGATCTGTAAGTGCAAAAATAAAAGACCATATGCAAACTTTATCTCATGAAATGTGTTCAATATATTTAATATCAAACAATAGATACTGGTTTATTGCAGCTTTAATTAAATGTTCCTAATTTCTAACAGAACGTAGTATTGGTAGATGGAATACAGAAACCTACTTTATAATGATTTACAGCAGCTCTTCTTATCCTCCGTACCCCTGGTTTCTGAATCTGACAGTCCCAGACTCTGTATCATACTGGACTCTCAGTTCCGTCACACAGGTCCAAGTTAGAAAGTGCCAGAGCTACCATCTCAGTTGCCTTTTGGTGCAGGAGTTGGTGAGCTTTAGGCTTCATTCACATGCAATGTCTATTTTCTAAATTCTATTTTCTATTCACGGTATGTCTTATGATCAAGGTCTGTACCCTGAATATCCCGCGGCGTAATTACTGGCAGCGCGAGCCAGTTACTATAAGTTACTATAAGTAACTGGCTCGCGCTGCCAGTAATTACGCGGCGGGATATTCAGGGCATAGACCTTGATCATAAGATAGTGCAAATAGAAAATAGAATTTAGAAAATAGACATTCCATGTGAACGAAGCCTTACATAGATGACTGTCCCCATTTTTGAATGCTGTCTGTTTTGATGTAATGAACTCTGGTGTTGACTGGAAGGTTTCTCTGGATGGGACTTCAAAAAATTGGAAATGCAGCTGTTATCTCTGTCAGCACAGGGTCTGGCTTATTACAAGCATGGACAGAGCAGACTTCAGCAAGAAGGGTGCAGTTAGACTTAATGTTGTTCTTAATAGTCCTGAAAAGTTGCTTGCTGTTTTAAGTTTTGTTTGCTGGCCTTGTTCCCAAGTGTCACTGGTATATAAATATGATAATAAACATAATTGGACTTAATTTTTTTAGTGGGTCCTAATGTTCCTATTCACTTTGTTTAAGGCAATGCATTTTTGCAAAAAAAATAATTGTTTATTGCGTCTGTTATGTACATTTTGTATGCCCTGTCTCTGACATAATTTAGTCTACATTTAGATCTAACAGGACCAGGTGCCTTTTCATTCTCTTCATCTAAAGAATCGTGCAAAGAATAATTATAAAAAATTAAAGTAACAAAATTAAATTAAAAATTAAATGAAATAAATGTTTTTTGCAACTAAAATTATTACAAACAATTGTCAAAATTTGAATGTAGAGAAAGGTAATCATTTAAGTTATGCTGTTTAAACGAGTCAACATGGCCAACAGAGATTACAACTTTTTTTAACTCCTAAGATTCGTGTTGGTCGTGCTCATGGCAGTCACCATTTTGCTCCAAAAGCTCTCTTCCCTATGTTTGGGGTAAAATGTATGGAAGGTGTTTCTTATAAAACCTACTCTCTCAATGTCCATCAGCACACGTTTGTCTTGGCCTTTGTTTGATCCTTCAATATTCTTTGTTGGGTCTATTCTTTCAGTAGTAGTAAAAAGGCTGGCGGCCATTACCTTCACGCAGAGGCTTGCTGGTCCTTCGGATTATATTTTAATTTTTTTCAACTCTAAATTAGAAAGCATAGGGATAGGACCTTGAACAGCAGAGGTAGGGGCACCGTTGCCAGTGATAAGGGGATTTTGGAAAGGTGTGGTTGGCAAAGGACGGGGAAGGGCACAGGGTCAGAGAGGAATGAGTTATGTGGTTAGGAGGCTTTGGGCTCTACTATTTTGTCCTTCATGAGTTCTTGTATGTCGTCCATTTTCTTGTTTAATTCCTCCAGTTTGTCCATAATTTTAATGAGTGCCCCTCTACAATTGCACTGCAACATGATCGCAGGTTGTCCGTCATGTGGCCCTGCTGCATCTAGGGCCTGCAAGGATCCAGGCTGAACATCTTACATGTAGCAAACATACTACAGCTGCCAAGTTCACCATTTTCATGATACTGTTTAGATAAAGACAAACACATTAATTACCTCAAATTTATTTGAAAACCAAAATTTAACCTTGATATATAGAAAATTATTTTAATTCTTTTAAATATGAGAGGCAAGAAGTATGTTTTAACCATATAATTATATTCTTTCAAAACTCACCGTTTTTTGGTTTTTTGAGCAGGGACCTGACCACTCTCAGTCTCCAAATTTGAGTCTATCTCAGTTGCGGTCTCTGTAATACCTTTCCTCCTATCTTCAGTGTCTCCATTTGAAATTACTTAGTTGTTTGTACCGGTGTTACAGCGCACCTTAGCTATTTGCGCTTGTATGGAATCTGGAATAGGGGAAGGGGGTATATTACAAAATAAAACTATAAGTAATATAGTGAACCGGAGTGACAAAACTCACTTATTATTTTGACAACTACAGTCTAACTAGCAGTGATGCACAAAGGCGGCTGTCACGCCCTGATCAGGGACGTGAACAACTTACCATATATTTTCCACCTTTAGGACTCCTATGAGATCTTCAAATAGCTCCTAGCCTGTATGTCTTTACTATATACACCAAGTGGTTTGATCCAGTAGGATGAGCGAAGGAATGTTGGCTGATTGAAGAATAGCTGCACAGGACATGTTATCTCTATGGCCGTCTCTCAGTGGAGTGGATCTGAGTAAAACTATTCTTAAATTTTCTGCTATTCTCTTACTTTCTCCTAGGTGGCACACCAACCAATTCTATATATAGACTTACCTTTTCTTTTCTGAGACATCATGGCTGCCTCACGGACTTTGAGACCCTTCTCCTTTTCAGCCTCTGTCCCAGATAGCAAGAAGGCGTTGGCCCGACGCTGGGCCAACGTCGGCATGGTTGGCCTTACAACGTCGGGCCAACGTCGTAAGGCCGACCAGTACACTGGGCCGACGACGGGCCAGCGACGGTGCCGGCGTCGGGCCGACGTCCGTGCTCATCGGCCATCTGTTGGCCCGACGTCGGCCCAGCGTCGTTTTGCCGACCAGCTGACGTTGGCCCAATGGTGGGCCGACGTTGGCCCGATGGTGGGTAATGGTTGGCCGGATGGAGGCCCAGCATCAGGGTTATTACGTTGGTACGATGTTGGCCCAATGTAATTATGCCATCCCAACTTATTGGCCCTACGTAGGCCCAAATTTAACTTTTTTTTTTGTTCCAAAGTGATTAATTGACTTAATGAAATTATAAGCAAAAACAACAACACTTTCTTTCTGTCTGCAACACAAAATATATTCTTTATTATATCATAGTGGTGATTTCATGGCCAAATTTCATTTCTGAAAATTCCTACTTTAGATAAAGTCTGAAAATTATATTAACTGAATATTTAATTAGTTACATAAAAGTTATTTATGAATGAACCTTATATTAACCCTATACATTAAGTTCTACAGGATGTTTTCAGTTTTAAAAGGTCTGAATCACTTTATTTATGGCTTCATTTTTTAGTTAAAGTTAAAATATGTTCAATTATGTTAAAATTATATATATATATATAACCAAATCAACAGTAAATACAGTGTCAATACATTTAATAAAAAAGAAACTTCTTGTGTACAAAACAATGTAAGTTTAAAATAACAACACTGCAAAAGGGCAAATATTCAGACACTAAACAGGGGAAAATGTCACTTATATACATTTTTTTTACAAAACAAAGCTGCTCATCGAATCTGAACTAACACAAAAATACCAAAATTGTAATTAATTCTGCATGTACAACGGGGTCGAGGGGAAAAATATTTTTGCACACTTTAACCTAAAGAATATTATACATTGTCACTTTTAAACTAATTCAAACATATCATTAATAATCATAATCACAAATCACTGAAGTTCTGTAATAAATAAATCTTGAATAATGACTGAAAAAAAAAAACATTGTTTTTTAGATGATGGCGAGTTATAGCAAAATTATAAATAACCATGCAGTAACTGTTTCAGTGTATTCAACTTGCATTCTGGCTGCATGTAAACTCTGAAAAAGAATTATGTATACCCTAGCATAGATATAGATGTACAATAAAAAGAGAATTACATGTGCACAAAGACAAACCCCAGTATATTGTTGATGCTTTTGAATTGAATTACATCACGATTCAAATCACTCAATGAATTGAACCAGTTTGCAAAGCTTGTGCTTTTTTTCATATTCATAACACTAAGAAATGATTCATCAGGCTCCTTGACAAGCTAATAATAATTAAAGGAATTAACAATGGGACAAGTAACTCTATTAAGTTAACAACAGTTTATTCAAATGTCAAGTCAAAACACAATATCCCTTCCTTTCTTGGAGAGAAACATCCTTTCAAATATATGCTTATTGACAGTTCACTCTTTAAATTGTCTTTTCAAACATTTGCAGAATACCATATGACCTCCAACTATAATTCTTTTAACCACACTGAAAATTCTCAATTCTAATCAACTCATATCAAACCCCATGTCCTTTTGGATTTCAGCATTCCTGATGTATTTTCTTCAATGATATTAAAATATGCACCTGAATCTGGTAATACACTGAGATCAACGCCGCCTATCTCTATTTCCACCATATTTGGCATGTCTGTGTATATTGCATTGGTTTCCACACCAAATGTATACGCACCCCTGGATTATCATGTCCATAACTGTCATTTACATGAAGATTAGTTTCAGTTTTGCAGACTTTTGCAAAGTGATCCAACGTTCCATGTTTTCTAAGTCGGGGGGTTTCTACTTCGTTTTTCATGTCTGAACTCGTGATGTTTAGACTGAGTTGGTTTGTTAAATGACTTCGGTTTCACCATACTCACAGTTTCTGGTGTTCCAATTTCATTTCAAGCGTTATTCATGTTTCTCACCTGTGTAACAGTGTTTGAGAGAGTCCTGAAAATATCTGGTACACCTGTCCCTTCTGAATGCAACATAAGCACGCGTCTCCTCTGACATGTATTTTTAATTTTCTGTCTTTGTTCATTATTCAATCCGTCCGTTGGTTCTGAAACGATCAATCCTTTTCCGTCAGTGAAGAGTAAAACTGTCTAGCCAGCGCGTCCAGCGTACGTGGCCCTGTCTCCCGCTCCGGACTTCTGTACGGTTCGAATTTCGTAATTTCACATTTTCCCTCCATTTTCTCAAAGAAAGTTGGCTCACAGTTTTGCACTAGAGTTAATCCTCGTCGCCAGTGTTGATGTCTTCGAATTAAATCGCATCACGAAACAAATCACTCAACGAATTGTATCGGTTTTATATGCTTGTGCTTTTTTCATATCCATAACTCTAAGAAACGCTACATCCGGGTCTTTGACCGGCTTATCATAAAAGGCGGAATTTAAAAAAAGCGGAACGAGTAGCTCTAACAAGTTAACAGTTCATTAAAATGTCAAGTCAAATTAAACAAATAGTGCATTAATGAGGGGACTTTGAAAAAAAGAGAGAAAGAGATTGATATAAATTAAATCAAAATTGATCAAATGATGTTAGTTCAATGCATATTCAGCTCACTGCCATGGTCAATAAAAAAATAAATAAATAATAGAAATAAAAAATAATAAAAATAAATAAGATTTAAAAAAAAATGACATCATATATTGGCTTGATGGCGGTTTGACATGAAATTAAAAAAGAGTCCAACATAAGTTTAATGTTTAAAAAATGACGTTGGCCCTACATTGGATCAACGACAAAAAATGATGTTGGTCCTACATTGGCCCAACGTTGGCCCTACATCGGATCAATGTCAAAAAAAGGACGTTGGCCCGACGTTGGCCCAACGACGACAGGCCAACGTCAACAGTGCCAACGTTGGCCCAATGTTGGCCCGATGGCGGCATGCCAATGCCGACCAAGTGCCAACCGTGCCGACGTTGGCCCAACGTCATCTTGCTATCTGGGGTTCTGTCTCTGGCTGTATCTGCAGCCGCATTCTCTTCAAGAACATAAGTCAGTTTTTAAAGCAGATGCTCTCTTTCCCCAACTTCCTCAGCTGTTCCTGACCTACAAAAAATGAGGTAAAATCAATGTGCTTCTAAAGCCTTACTCTATGCAATTGTTANTTACCACGTGGGTGCGCTGAATTTGCTTAGCTGTTCCTTTTCTGTCGTGATTTCATATAATATTTTCATGCCTTTATGTGCCTGATTTGTGGCAGTATTGCTGTCTTGACAAATAAGATTACATCGTTAATGTCTTTAATTATTTAATTAATTAAAATTTTTATAAATGTAAGTTCAGTAGAAAAATCTGTATTCTTTGCACTAGTATATAACTTCTACAAGTTACAACAGGGCCCCGTATCTCGAAAGCTTCTCTTATAGCGAGCAGGCGCAAGCATGGCAATTCCTTGCTATCCTATATCTGGAAAGCCTCGCAAATTGTGACCATGCGCTAATAGCGAAATCACCATTTGTTTAGAAGATATTATTTGCGGCAATACAAACTAGGTGCAATGGCCTGTCTTTCATGTAATTAAACATGGTGGCAAGTTTGGGTTGCTAGTCATAATAGCATATAACAAAACATATAACAAAAACATGGAAGCTTATAATAGATTGAATCACTCGGTACCTCTGATAGAAAAACTTGCATTAAATATTCACGTGAAGAATGCTAAAGTCATGCTCATATACAAAACATGAAATGTGGCAAGTTTTATGATAAATGGAATGTGAAAAGCCAGAAATGGGAAACCATGGTAACAGGTATTTGTATGATCTCCTTCCCTTTCTCCATGAAGAAAAACTCACCAGTAATCGCCTCTTGTGTTTCTTTTGGGTTTAAGTAATTTTTGTCTTGTTGACCAGTTACTGTAATTTCCCCACTTTCCTCACATGATATCACAAAAGTACACTTCAAGTAGTTACAGCCAACTGATGTGCCTAATATAGCTTAAAGTCATAATGACACTTAGTTTTGGCCAAAAATACGATTTTCCTAGAAAAAACAGCAATTTTCCCGTACTTACCAATGGTCAACCACCCCTTTCCTGCATTCAAAGTTAATCCAGGGTTTTTTTCCTAAACGTACGGTTTTTTGTTAAAATCTCTTTAGAGATTTTAACTGACAGAGCCCTCTCTCTGACATGGCAGTCACGCGATATCGAGCGATAGTTTCTGGTGACCTATTTAAAACCGCGGGAAAAGCAGACAACAACAACAACCAATATAACAATATTATAAGATTCATAAGATATATTCGTCTTATTGCTCAAAATGCATTTATATCTACAATGTGTGCAATTCTGGGCTTTTCGTTATCCAACGCACTGTACAAAAACTCGCAACTTACGTCTGAGGGTTTCCCGCCAATGTTATTTTGGTCTCGAATGAACGCGAGAATCCGCGTGACACCTAAATGTCATTGGCAACGGATGCACTTGTCGACCGTGAAGAAAGGCATCAAAAGCCCAAGTGACAAGCACAGATTTTAGATTTACTACAATAACAGTCGTTTTAGTGGGAAAATGCAATAGAATATATATTTCCAGGCGTTGTTTACAATGTATTTCTTGTGGTATTTTTAATCTCAAAGGAAGAGTTATTATTGCTTTAATATAGATACAGATATTAATAATGATCTGTTTTTTACTGCTTTAAGGGTTTACATGTGCAAGTATCACAAATATTGAAACAGATTTAGCAAAGTTAACATTGTTTTTTCTTTCAGTCTGGGAATAGTGCAAGGCTCAGAAGTCAAAGATGTCACCAGTATCCCCTACAATGTAAGTACATTTGAATTTATTTTTCAAAGTCCAGTCACCAAAGTAGGTGGGACTCTTGCCAGCTAGTAAACCATGATTTGGAATTTTGCTTACAATTGATTTCTTTAATTATTAAAGGGATAACAACTGTTCCTTTTGGTAAAAAAAAAAACAAAAAAAAAACAGATTTTCCTGGGGCAAACGACAATTTTCCCATACTTAAACCTATGGTTAATGAATCCATTCCTACATTCATGACCTCTTTTAGTAAATGTATTGTAGAAAATTAATCTTACAAAAACAGTTGTTATCCCTTTAAGATAATGTGTGTCCCGTCACAAAACCACTGTTCCTAGTCAGCCACTTGTGGTCATGAAGATGTCTGGAGATGTCACCAGAAGACTCACAACATGGCTTTAACTCCATAGAAACTTCCCCTGGTACCTGTTGATTGCAGAGGCACCTGGAAAAAGTGGTGTTCACAGTAATAACTTGACATTTGTTTGCCAATATTCCCTACGTGTATATGCATAATCAACTATGTAATTATTATTACATAAGGCCACACTTTTTTAATTTTATGGATGACATCCTGCGCGCGCACCGATTTTCGTCCGTTCTCCAAAAA
>NW_019773544.1:41902-60054 GCF_001039355.2 Lingula anatina
TTTTTTTTTTTCGCCCGCTCGCACCGACTTTGGGGTCCCCAGAGGATGTCATCCATAAAAATAAAAAAGTGTGGCCTAATTCATGTTCAAGGATGTACTTTCAGTGAAAATGGCCACATAATATAATTATATTTCAACAGATGTAGTAATACTATCAATACCAATTAAAAGGTTTTTACAGAGATTGCTTTCTAACGTTATCATGGCATTAAGTCATATGGCACAGTTCATCATACATATAGGTGGTGCTTTATTTAGGGTATTCTTTCTTGCTTTGTTGCATGTTGGATCATGGTGAACCATACTCTTTATTTACCATGTTTTACAGTCATATATGATTGCAGAGGATGTTTGGAGGTTTTGTAATGATAGTTTAAGAAAAAAAAAACAATGAAGACAACACATTCTATTCTTGCAAACACTATAGATATGTAAAGCGTGAACGCCCTCAGCTTATGCATGCAGTGCACTCGGTAGGATTTTTCTAAGGGAGTACCGTACCCCTTGCCCAAAAAAAGAAGGGGTAATTTTCAAAATGAAGGGGTAAAATTAAAAAATGCTCATCAAGGTGTAATTTTGTGTATTAATAATCATGCAATCACACAGTTCACTTTCATAACAATAACCCACTATCCTTTTATCCAAAATCTTTTATTATTGCAATTTAACAAAAAGAAAACAAAAACAAAATGGACAGGTCACGACTAGATACTGTGTTTCTTTGACTAGAGTAAAAGTAACTGGTGCTACCTAGTAAATGTAACAAAAGGAAAACATTCCTCTTTTGGCTTGAAAACAAAAATCTCAAAATAAATATAATAATAACAATCTCAAAATAAAAGATCTCAAGATAAAAAACCAAAATACAAGAAGCTCAGTTTNTTTTTTTTTCAATTTTTTTTTTTTATTTTTTTTTTCAAAAAAAATTTTTTTTTCAATTTTTTTAAAAAAATTTTTTTTCCGCTTGGCCCTCCTGGGATTCCATACAAACCAGTTTTAAGTCTGCAAAAAATGAATATAAAATATTTCTTCGCCCCATTCTCTTCTGTTTCCTCTGTTTTTCGCTAGGACTTATCAGAGTTACATATCCTGACAATAAATAACAAGAAAAATGCCGCGAGCCGGGATTGAACCAGCGACCTTCAGATACCTGGTGACATCTTGTGCTACACAAGCCGACTTCAGTCTGACGCTCTCCCAACTGAGCTATCGCGGCCTTCATGCATACCTTGAGTGAGTGCGCTGCGATCCTGAAAATTCATGTCACCTTGGACTTGCTTTACTTAATTTGCATTCTACGCTAATGGTATACGGTATTTGTTTTATCATATGTTTTATCAGATGCTTCTGTCAAACACCAATTTCCAAATTGTGGTCACAAGATGTGAAGTCTTTTATATATTTTTCCAAATAACTAATTTTTAAACTAAAGCAACTTAATTCATTATAGCAGGCCTATAGCATTCATTTCAGGTCTACTTCCTGTCGCATTCATTGTTCATGTCCATCAGCTAGACTCCACGCGAAATATTAGTTTGATTTCTGAAAATGTTGCAATGAACCTCTATTTACGATAAATAAAATGATCCATGTTAAGCGCGTAGGAAGCAATTTTTAAATAGAGAGGTTTCACCCCTCCCCCACTCCGCGCTAACCGCGCTGATGAGTATCGAGATTGAAAAAAAAGTGTGAGGGGGGAAGGATCAAGCCCAATTCATTTCTTTGCAAAGATAAATGAAAAACAAGCACATGATACATTAAGCTTTACGAGTATCTAAAAAATACAAAATTATGCCACAAGAATTAACAAAGCCATCTTTGTTTGGAAGAATATGCACCCTTTTATGAACAGATGCTAAATTAATTAGTCCGGTGTTAAATGTTTAAATCTAAGCTGTCGTGAAATACTAGGTATTTAACGGTGATAAAATCTGGAAACTGATTTCTACACCTTAAAACACGATAAGATCTACATCGTGCATAACACAACCATCGGAGGTTCGTGGCAACTACATGTAGATTAAGCCTTTAACATTTTCCTAGAGAGACAACAGCATCTGCAGCCGTATATTCATTTTTTCTACAGAGCAACAATGTAACATTCAATTATGCGGACAGTGTACACTATTTTATGTTCCGAAGGCGTGCCGAAAATAACTAATTAAACGAGTTTTTAAAAGCGTTTACGTGTGATATCAATGTTTTAATGGTGTTTTTTATGGCATTTTAACCGAGCTTTGGTAACAAAAGACAATCAAAAGTATTTGAACATAACATATTCGATCTTAAGTTTGTTTACACACAGTGTGACAAAATGTACATCACCCTCATGTTACCTAAAATCGATCCTTACGGTTCTTTAATCATGTGCACGTAAACGGAAGATTGAAAATAAAATTGTTGGAGAATTGTGTATCATAAAACAAACCAGTTATTGACCATATTCCAACTAAGGCTGTATTCCCAGTGCTTTTAGATCGATCTATCCCCGCGGGGAGTCTCACTAGATTACTGTCAGATAATCCGGCTTAAATGTCTACAAGCTGTAAGGGGGTAATTAACTTTCGTGTCCGCCCGGCTGACAGCTATTTAGCGTGAACCCCCAGGGAGTTAGGTCGATCTAAAGTAGATCGATCTAATCTCTGGAAATGGGGTCTAAAATGGCCATGAAATCCTCCAACTTTTCCAGAGTCGTACTCACTTTGTTATTGCGGACAGAAATGAGATTGTCATCGCTACCCTGTTTTGATTTTGCTGCTGCTCACACACTATCACACCCAAGCCTTAAGTAAAGAAAATGTAGGGGTCGGACATGAGAGGGACTGAAGGTGGAAAAACCCGCTTGCCTCGTTCGCCATACGAGCAAGCATATCCAGGTATAGGACCGGAAGTGAATTGGAATAAAGAAATAAACATACATATCATTCTTAATTATAATGGTTTCATGCTCTGGCACATCTGTTTGTCTTTCAAGACCATTTTACCTAAGCCTGCTAAGTAGATACTTCACAACTATCATAGTTTTTTTTTTATTCTGACGTCAGAAGCATCCGTGTCACTTACTACCCTTATGAAGTATCTGGATCAGCGTGGGAATGTCAATAGTGAGCTGGTTCTAAGTTATAAAGTTATAAAGCCATTTAATTGAAACGTTTGGCATCCACGAATGATCAACTCCTGTCACGAAATTTCAACTAAAACGACATTTTAACAGGACGGTGTTCAAGTGTACGCTCACTTCTGAACATTCGTTTAAGTAAATGCCAATTAGTAATTTGTTCATTCGTTGCACAGTGGCGTTTCCAGCGTATGACCAATGGAGGCAGAAGACGATATTGAAACCTGGGATTTGGATTCAGGCAATACCAACAGAACTAGTACAGGGCATGGTTTGTCTATTGTCTGCAACACTGGTCGACCGAGTTCCACAAACGTGATCTACCCAGCATCATGCAATGATCACTCGTCAATGGGCCACAAATGGTTTGACATCCTCACCACCAACAACGTTGCAGAGCTAGAAAAATGCCTAGCAAATCTGTCAAAAGAGGCAAGAAAACATCTCATAAACACCGCTTTCGTATATGAAGACGACAGAGGAGACAGTTCAAGACAATCCGTTAGTTTGCCAATTTACCGCCTCGAAATGCCTGAATTTTCTCTTCCCTTATTTTTAGCTGTTGTTTATGGATCGGTAGGCTGTTTTAAAGCTCTGCTGAAACACGATGTTGATCTACTTGCTACTGATGATAAAGGGACTAATATTTTGCATGCTTTGGTTTGGGCCAATTTCAATTGGCCTGGGTATGGCGTTTTGCACCTAGGTATCTATGGACACATAAACGCCTTGCTATCCCGTAAAACTATGACTGATTTACTCCACCAAGAAGACACATATGGACTGCGCCCACTGGAATTGGCAGCAATGCTTCCTTCACTGACTATGACAACGGCTATAATAGAAACAGAAGGCATTTACAAATTTCCTAAAATCACACGCAGGTTTGACCAGGTATCATGGTACGACATCACGGAATATCACGTGGCGAATTCCACCAAACCATGGAACCGCTATTTGATCTCTCCAAGAAAGGCCATAGCGGCGTTTGACACTGAAGTTCTTAAAGACCCGAGATTGCGTTCCTTCATGGAATCCCCGGTCATCTCGGCCATGGTCAACAACAGCGTGTCCAGCTTGTGGCCGTTTCTACTTTTAATGATCGTGTGGTTCTTAAGTTATGCCACTATGGTTTGGCTTAGTATCATCTACATTTGGTTTGATAAAGTATTCAGCGGTGACGACAATATTGGAACCAACGCTGACGGGTAATGAAACAATTTCATCCTGTGAAGATGACTTAAAGAACGACTTCGCTGCAAAAAATTTGTGGTTAATAGGGCAATATAGTACCTATATATGTATAACGTATTCTTGCTTAAACATAATTTATGACCTTTGTAATATTTTTGTAACAGGCTTTAAGATTCATTTTCTAAAATACCAGCATGTTTCATTAAACATTCAAATTCTTGCACAAAGGCAGAACACCATTGTGAGTGTCCGATATTATACGGTCATTAATTTCTTGGTGAACACTTTTTTAGTTATGACTTTCTTTCTGTCAAAACAAAATCACAAGACAGAAGATATGGAGGCCTTTACGCTTTGGGTGCTTCTTTTAGCAGGTGCTTTAAATTCATGGAACATAATGTATGTTCTTCAGATTATTCTGTGGCGAGTACATTCAGATTTTAAGGCATTTGTTTTTCGATTGCCTGAACGTCTCTTTAATGGCTACGGTTTTCTATGTTGCACATGCATTCATGTTTTATACCTATTTTCGTCGTGAGTGCAATGATGACTATAAGGAAGGATTCACTACTTTATACGTAATGTTCAAAATGATGCTGAACATGGAGGACGTCACAAAAGAAGTTGAACCGCCTTATCTGTATGTTATAATGATAAATCACTGTGCTTATGTTGTATTTGTGCCAATCATTACTATCAATTTCCTGATTGCCTTATTTTCTGAAACAGTATCACGGTTTTATGAGAACAAGAACATCATCATGTCGCTGCAGAAACTGTTAATTATGAACGATATTGAAACTGTGATGAGACCGCTGTTGGTGCTGCTGAGATGGAAGAGAGGGATAGTGGAGAGAGATGGGCGACTATATTTACCAGTGTATCACGGTCCTTTTTTGCTTCAGACTGGCAAAGTAGTTGAGTAACCTTTATATCTCGACTGTCTTTCATAAGCGAACAACACTGTATATATACTCGAACAATTACTGCTTTATGTCAAATGTATTTTTGAAATCGTTGCCCATATATTAAGATAGCACCATCCTCTACAGGAGGTCTTCCTTAGCTGTAACAAAATTGTATGAAAGATAATGTAAAATTCCGTAACAACTAAAGGAGACTTTTGAGGGTAAGATAGCACTGACACTTTCCGTTGTACAATGAATATTTATGATAAATTTGTGTATGAATGAATAAATTTGTGTGGAAATTTATGCAATAGTCATTAAATTATTATCCAAACGATAACAGAAAGACTGTTGATGTACTCAAACCCTAGGACTTAAATTGATCATAATAAAGGTTCTTTCAAAAAATCGAAAAGCTAAAGGGTAATGCCACCAGACAGGATTGAACCAGAGACCTGGCTGTGCCCTAAACCTTTTATTTACTTCTTCGACATACACAAAAGCTTATATTTCACTCGTTCAAAATTACATTTGGTAAATCTCCCTGGCCCTGTAGGCCTAGAACATTCTAGTAACATTAATCTTTGGGTGTATGAAGGCAAACATCTTTCGCAACGGCTTTAATATACAGGTAATTTTATGTATTCGATTAATCCATCAATTTCTTTAATAATCAAATTTGCACATTATACTGCACAACGTCCCCTGTACTGAGGGGTTTTCGCATCTGGTACATCTGGCCTCTGACAGCAAAGGCTTAATATGCGTAGACCAGGGAACGGACAAGGAAACTTACTGTGCACAGCCCATTACAAGAGCAAACTACAGTTTGCCCTGTGGTACACGCCTTATCAGTAAATACATACTTCCATATAAGGCGTGTGCTAATCGTGAAGAGAGTGACTGGCCAGAGGTTGCCCATCCCAAGCAACAAGGGCCCTTTGATTGGTTCGGGTACGAATGGGTGGGGTTTGATGACGTCTCAAGTATTGGGAGTTGATAAACCACGGCAGTGATTATTGTAAGTGATAACGGTCGTTTCCCTTAGTCTCTAACTATAAATGACAAATTGTATCAACCATGGTATTTATTATTTTTTATTTATAAAATTATTATATTACCATGGTCGTAACTGCTTCTATGCTATAATCAGAATTATGATATTTTTTTCATATACCGAACAGGTCATCAAACTGTAAATGTTTATCAGTATTTTTGGTAATAATTATGATTTCCATAAATAAGTATATCATATTTTACTTTAGTTAGATATTTTACTTTACTTAGATATTAAGTTAGTCTAATATCTTTGATAGACCTGAAACAGAAAGAGGTGTTTCTTCTTGTTCCCGGCAAATGACACAGGTACCGTATAGCTTGGCGGGGTCATGTTTTTGATTTTGGATACATCGATGACTTTCCTGGGGACCTGTGGTGAGGGCAATTGCTATCTTCGTCGCACAGACCGGGACCCACCAAACAACAAAAAACTGTGATGTTACGTTTTGAAAAGTCGCACATTACCATAAGTGAGGCTAGGAAAGGCAATGCTGGCATTAAGATAATTGAGGTTTTAATTATAGTTAAATTAAAATAAAGAAATTGGTATAACGTTGAAAAACTAAAAAAAAAAATAGACAGAAAGGTGATGCATGCCATATCCAATTATGTTTTTTCATTTTTCATTTCACACTGATTTAAAATGAAATTAATTCTCAATATTGATTAGAAAATGAAAACAAAAGAGTAATTCTGCACCGCGCGATTTTCATAATTTGAATAACAATTTTTATATTTTCTTTAAAAAGAACGGACCATTAAATTCCAGTTTGAAATAACTTGGATATTCCACGTCATAAAAGAAATTGCACAAGAGAAAACAAACGCTAACCATATTTGGACGAGGCTAGAGGGCCTTACAAGACCTACTTTGCATATTCAAACGACTACACATTGTATGAGTAAGCGCAGAAATAAATAACGAAAGAAACTTCGAGTCATCGCCTTTATCAATGAGTTCTTCCGGTCGTACTGAGCTGTGCGGGAGGGGGGTATCTTATCTGATGAGATTGTACCTGCTCGGAAACAACATTTGAGAAATGATGAGATATCCAATTACTAGGCCCAGGATAACAGAGTACGGTTCATTATGGAAAGCCCATTGAGACATCCACATTTACGGAAGCTGCACTTTGTCATATATTGAAATATATAACGACTTCATCATTTTCAAATAATAAAACGTGTTATTTACGTTTTTTCCTAACATTTGCTATGTATCTGTTTGAGTATAAAAAATGCAATCTCCTGAGCGAAAAAAATTGTAGATTGAATGTACATGTATAAGTTCGATGCAAATGTAAAGATTCATTTGCGAGCTTGCATGTAGAAGCATTTAAAGCCTTTGCAAAAATGAAAATGCGGCTATTGACCACCAACACACCTCAAATAAAACTTATCACTAATATCATCACTGTCAAAATAAGGAGAAAAAGGGGCAGTCGAATGAATAAATACACAGGACACCCAATAGCAATTTTTTTGAGGATGTTCGTATCTCCACAGTCAACTGACATCATGGCATGGAGAGATACATTGCACCGTCCGCAATATTGGATACAACCCCTAATATTTTATCTACACTGTATGATTAATATATAAAAACATAAATATCACTTCTGTAAAAACCGATAAACTGATCTAAGGACCGCAAACTTCCCGGTTATGAGAAAGCGTGCTTCACACTTACAGGGACACAGACGACCTTACTCACAGCACTGACTTCCTCATAATTTAACCTCGTTTGTCATACCTGTAGTTTGTTCTTGAAAGGAGTGTTTACACGTGGGAATTTTTTCGATCTAGAAGCACAACTTCTATCTTTGTATATATCAAGGGTGCAAATCAGTTGTATTACATCATACAGAGAGTTGTATTTGCCCAGGCATTCTAGGAACACGTTAGTAGTTTTTAACCAAATAAACAACAGTTTCGCTCCTAGATCGAATTAAGCTTTCCTTAATGTAAACTCGCCTTCTTTAGTTCAAAACGAACTCAGTTAGAAATCAAGGCTGCTTGAAAATGGACACTGATGTATATCTAGGAAAAATTAGGGGACATGTCTATCATTAAGTGTGTCATATAACGGATGACGTCGTCCAGACGTGCAGATCACCGTGACCATGTGTGACAAGTTGTCCTGCTCGGGCTTGAGTATATATAAAGGGCCAAGACCCTGGCGATTCAACAAATCTTACTGACAAGTAGACTGCAGAACCAAAGAAGAAACTTAAAGCGAATCTCTTAACCAAAGCTAGACGCAGAAGAGCAACACAATGGTACGTATCAAACAAAGTAGGAGGGAGATTTCTGCGATGGACTTTTCCTCTTGTAGGAAAATCATTCTTCATTTCAACCAAATGTCATTCTTGTATTCTCAGTTATTATTTTTTTCATCTGTTTTTTTTTTTTTTTTTTTTTTTTTTTTTTTTTTTTTTTTTTAACGTGAGATTAAACCTATTTTTTTGTCTCTCTCTTTCAGATTAGCCAACTTATTTTTGCTTTCGCCATCATCGTTCCGTCTACATGTAAGTACCTAAAATGTTGAATGAAAATTGCACATGTAGTACTATCACATAACTGTCTTATATAGATACGTGTACAAATGTGTTAAATGGAACGCAAATTGCCCGCAAATACATATCATTTTTACTTTTGTAATTCATTGTGTATGAAAATAGAATTGTCTTTTTCGGTACTGTCATGAAAACCTGCTATGGTACTAACCGTTATATGCAATTTTCAGATGCATTCAGAATAGCCTGTTGGTACACAAACTGGTCACAGTATAGACCAGGGGGTGGAAAATTCTTCCCAGGAAACATAGATCCTAAGTTATGCACACACATCTACTATGCCTTTGCTAACGTGGGCCTGGAGAACGGAGAGTGGGGCCTTCAGATGATCGAGTGGAACGATGAAGGTAGGCACAAAGGGCAAACGTATTTATAAATCTAAGAAACGCTCACGTCGATTAATGTATGAAGGAAAGAAAAAGCATTATGCAGAGACAGAAGAAAGAGGTAATTGTATACTTTTTCTAAACGAATACAGAATAAATGTGTGTAGTTACATGTATCACCCAGGGGCTTCTACGATGGGTAAATTGCATTTGATTATCAAAATGGATCATCATCAGATTAGTTAATTATGTATGATTTTGACATTCTCATTAATACAAACCTCGCTATCTTTTCAGCTAAATACACCGAGATGATGGCGCTGAAGAAAATAAACCCCAAACTTAAGGTGTTGTTGGCAGCGGGAGGATGGAACCACGGCACAGCAACATTCAACTCCATGTCCAAGCAGAGGTCTACAAGAGCCCAGTTTCTCAAAAATGTCATCTCCTTTTTGAGAAAGTATAACTTTGATGGTCTCGACTATGACTGGGAATACCCCGGGGATGCTAATAGGGGGAGTGGCCCCGAGACAAAACAACAGTTCTCTGATTTAGTAAAGGTAAGCTAGTTTAGGAACTGATCAAGTCGCGGTGCACAATTTCCATGCATTAACGTTTGCAATTGAGCAATCAACAATACCCATGATGCTATCTCATTATGGTTTTAATTACATTATATGAATTAACGGCTTTCAAAATGTTCAAATAGAAGTTACAACATGTCATGTCTACTCATCAATATTTTAGTCTTAGTAAAGCTTCATCAAGAAGCAGAAATAAGTCAGAATGCCTATTACATCAAGGTATCGCATACAGAATAGTGGAACGAATAAGGCAGAGATAATGGTGTTTTGGTGGAAACTAATTCGACGTCTGTGTTTAAAGCACGTATGGGATTCGATTATGAGATATTGCATGCGGTGCATACAGGAGGATTTATTTAACTGTTTATTAAACTTGATTTATTGAGAATGGAAACAGGGTAAATCAAAAAATTATTTTTACATGGTCTTCGATAGGATAAGCACACCATATTATTACTATTTAGGGAAAATGTTTATGTAATTGTTTATCTGCTTTCAGGAATCGAGGGAGGCATTTGACGCAGAGGCGGCATTAAGTGGATCCGAGCGCTTGTTAGTGACTGCCTCGGTCGGTGTGACTGCAGAGAAGGCAAAGAATGGATACGATATTCCTGTCATGAATAAGTAAGACTTTTTTCCACTTTCATGTCTAAATATTCCAAGAAGCTTCCAAGAGATTTCACCGGTAGTTCTCCCTGTTCGCCTTAATATAATCCGAATTGAACTATTTTAGGTGCATTTACTTTTGCTTGAAATCCAAATTCAAAAGGGCACCGCTTCAACGTGAAAACGAAAGCAAAAAGTTTTAGTTGTCAATACGACCTTATATATTTATAATTTTAGGTACCTTGACTGGACTAATCTGATGACCTATGACCTCCATGGCGCCTGGGAAAACTTCCTTGGTCACAACTCTCCTCTGTATCCCAGATCGGATGAAACCTACCCCCAGAACCAACTCAACGCTGTAAGATATTTATGTATTTTAAATTTTGCAAATAAATAAATGATTATCAAACTAAATGAAAATATAAAAAACCTATAGTCATTAAAAAAATAGACAACAAATATAGATATATGACCGTGGCATCCTTTAGGAATTGATTTGAGATTGTGTACAAGGACCTTTTCACTCAGTAAAATATAAACGAGGCTGTTTACAAAGTGTAATAATTTACGAATCTTGTGCTTATTTTAGCATGTTTCCGTGGAGTATTGGATCGCTCAAGGGTACGACCCAGCTAATCTCCTCCTGGGAGTGGGTTCATACGGTCGCTCCTTCACCATGCAGGACGCCAACAGACATGACTTGGGGGATCCCGCTTCTAGAGCAGGGAGTCCAGGGCCATTTACCAGAGAAAATGGATTTTTGGGTTATTATGAGGTGAGACTCCTTTATGATTTCAAGTTACACATCAACAGGTTCTCTTTCAATTTGGCCCTTAGAGTTTTTTATGAGGTGAGAAAGCTACGGATGATTTTAGATTGCCAGAGAAATACTCTTCATTCAAACAAGTTTCTTTAAGGTGTTCTGTTTTATCTACTCAAAGAGGCCTTGGTATTTAAGAAAACCAATACTATATACATAGAAGGTGTAACATGCCATAATAAAGAAAACTTTGTCACTCATCAAATTTCTAGGTCTGCCAAAATGCTTGGCCAAGTGTATTCAACAGTGAACACAAAGTACCCTATGCCTACGACAAAGTCTCTCTACAGTGGGTGGGGTACGATGACATGACAAGTATGAGAATTAAGGTAAGCATCTGCCCTAATTCAATTGAAAAGGCTCATTGTTTTTGAACGAATTTCACATGCAAAATTAAAACGTTAGCTAAAAAACATAAGAGCAATTAAAAATATTATTCAATAAGTAATTCTTCAAAAAAGCGTTTGCCACCATGGCAGCTCTAAACTCAAAATGTGTTTCTCTTGAACAGGCTGATTACGTATGTGCCAATCAGCTGGGTGGAATCCATATGTGGGCCTTAGACATGGACGACTTCTCTGGACAGTTCTGTAAACACGGGATGAACTATCCTCTCCTTAGAACTATAAACGCTGGTCTTCAAGCATGTAGTTCTCAACCTGGTACGCCTGCACCAACTGATGCACCCACCCAGGCACCTACTCAGGCTCCAACTCAATCCCCGACTGCTGCACCAACTCAAAAACCCACCCAGCCACCTACTCAGGCTCCAACTCAAGCCCCGACTGCTGCACCAACTCAAAAACCCACCCAGCCACCTACTCAGGCTCCAACTCAAGCACCTACCGCTGCACCAACTCACAAACCCACCCAGGCACCTACCGCTGCACCAACTCAAGCCCCAACTGCCGCACCAACTCAAGCTCCCACTGCTGTGCCTACCCAACCTCCAACTACAGCAGCAAACGGAGGTCAGTATAGCCGTAGAAAGTTCACAGACACAAACACGCAATGCATTCAATCAATAATTGAATTATCATGAGAAAATTTTGTTTAATAAAAAATTTCATCCATTTGCTTCTAAGATACTCGATTAGTAATAAATCAATGCTTGGGTAGCTTATCGTTTCTCAAATATGAAATAATTATGTAGTTACGTTACGACTCTGATTTTCCAGAATTTGTTTGCCCAAGTGAAAGCGGATATTTTCCACATCCAAGCAACTGTAGAAAGTTCTATCACTGCGCCATGAATAAAGCATTCAACAAAATCTGTCCGAAAGGCACGTACTACAACCCAAAGACCTACCTCTGCGACTACGAATACAACGTGCCATCTTGTGCCAATGGAAGCCCCATAGATATTGGTGAGTAGTATACATTCCACTGTGCTTCATTTACGTGTAGAATATTTCAATTTTGAAAGTTTATAACTGAGTTTAAATCAGTGTATGTTGACCGCAATGTTTTATAAAGTATTCTGTTAAATATTATGAAGGTTATAGGAACCACTTATCAACTTTTCTCTTTTTTGAAAATTTTCTTAGAAAGTCATTGGAAAGGCTGTTTCAATTTGAACTAGTTTTTCTGCAAATAAGTGAAGTTAATGAACACTTAATTTTAGAATGAATTTTGTGTGACATACCTCAGTCAGTTAAAATCTGTAACTTCAGACTCTGTCTAATATATCACTCTTTTTCCACTTTTAGAACCGTTCGTATGTCCCAGCGATGGCATCTTCCCCGACCCTGATGACAACGGATGTTACTACAACTGCGCCAATGGTAACCCATTCCACCTATGTTGTCTGAACGGCCTGGTCTTTGATACCCAAGACCTCATCTGTAGATTTGCCCTCCCAGAAGAACGCGAAATTACATTCCCTTAAATTACGAAATTGTAATTTCAGATGAAAATAATGTGTAAAGGCCAAATGTCCGTGTATGTGAATTAAGGCCTATGTTATGCCGGTGAAATGAAATTGATGAGGAACACGCTTAACAGTTTCTATGGTTATAAGACAGAAATCTCTTAACCAATTTCGGTTCACTCCCACTTGAACCAAATTATTTGTACTATTTAGTATTTATCAAGTTTTCTCTTTTTGAATCATTGGAATATTTATAATTATATCATGTAAATGTGTAATAAGTTTTAAGCTTTTAATTTTTCTACAGATTTTTATATTAAAGATAACTAACATATTTTATGATATCATATAAAGATTGAAATGGTTATATATTTTACAATCAGTAATCTTTGAATAACATACTTTTGATAAATGTTTTTGTATTGATGATCATATTTCACACAATTTTCAATAAAAATATTTGTAAGAAAAACTGACCTACTTTTCTGTTTTCGATATGTAATATTATACAACATACATCTAAAAATGATACTGTCAATTACAAAGCTCAGAACTCAAAGCCTAGAGCAAAATATAGACTGAGTGAGGTGCAGCATTTCTTATACATAAAAACATATTTCGTGGTCATCCAATTTTATCATCATTTCCACAAGTCTACAAACTGTACGCTGGGAGGGGGTTAATGCCCTTTGTACTTAATTGAAAATAAAAAGAATGATGACCCAAATTGCTATCAAAGGTTATCGTTTTTAGATTTACACCTCGTACTTTCTGAAGGGGCGGGGTCTGCAGACTTGTGAAAATGGTGATCAAATGTGTGACCCCATATGCAAAAGTACACCACATCGGCAAAATTTTTCATGTACCAATTTGTTCTTTCATGGATTAAATTTGTTAACCATAGAACTGCTGTATAAATATATTCATGAAAAAGGAAGAGTAAAATTTATAAATAAATAGACAAATTTGGGAGCCCTCTCTTCATATTGTGTATCATATGACGGAGTGGCGTTGCTAAGAAAGACATCAAACAGTCAGCATCAGAAATTCAGGAGTAAATAACTAGGATAGTGCAAGTACTGTATTGTCAGTTTTTGGTTGTAACTAACTTATTTATCATTCGATCGTGCACAAAAAAAGATGGGCATATTGCAGTTCAGGCCCGTAACCACGTTCCGAAGAACCTCCTTTTCGCCGGGAAAAGGTCCCCTTTGGATTTAATTTTAACTAGGTACACGAAGATTCATGGTAAAAGGTCCACTTTGTCAGAAAAAGAACCCCCTTTTGAAATTGCTGGCCATGGGCGCCAATAACGCCAATAAAAAGATTGAAGAGTTGCTGCTTGCCTGAAAAAAAAAAAAAAAAAACAGATGTGGTTACTGTATGTGATAACCGCATGTTCTTATTGATTACTATCTATGATCATTGTTATTAATCATCATATTGTTTGTTTCGTCTATGAAAACAGTTATACTAACATGAAGTAGTAAAATGGGGCTCCTGCGATTATTACTCTTATGTCATATTCCAGACAGCGGAAATAAAATCTGCAGTAAGCAATGCAGTATGGGTGTCAATTAAGGCGATGATTAGATTTCAGTGACAGGCCCGTAGCAAACAATTGCAAAAAGGGGGTTCTTTTTCTGAAAAAGTGGACCTTTTACAATGAAACCTTTGTGTACCTAGATTAAATTTTACAAAGAATGGACCTTTTCCTGACAAAAAGGGTGGTTCTTTCTAACCCCCCAAACCCCCCTGGTTACGGGCCTGATCGAGTAACATTTGTGTAACAAAAAATAATGAAAATTAACTGAACATGTTCAATCACATTTGAGATATTCTAACCAAAAAAAATAAAAATAAATAAATAAATAAAATAAATAAAATAAAATAAATTTCAAACAAAAATATCCTCACAACAGGTCAAGAAGAGGTACGTGTACCGAAATGGGACAAACCTTTATCTACATGTTCCAATATGATTAATATAATAATATTTCAATATCAAGCTCAATCAAGCTGATTAACTGGTCATAAAGCAGTAAATATTCTTACTCACTTCACCAACTTCCTCATAATAAAACTACAAGTCCCTAAATGATTAATATAATAGAATCTCAATATGAACCTTGCTCAAACTGATTAACCAGCCATATAGCCGCAAACACCCTAAATCACAGCACCAACTTCCTCATAATAAAAGTTTGATTGTCATACCTGGAAGATTGAGATAACGAGCCCTTTACGGGAGTGATTCAATCGCATCAAGAGACCAAATTCAATTGTGCTCGTTTCACAGTATGCATTTTGAACGTACTGTATATAAGACACTTCTAAATTCGATCTTTGAAGTTCCACAGTATTTCTTTAAGATCGGATAAACTTTGCAAAATGTATAATATTCGGCATCACTTCAACTTCAAAACCTAGTTTAATTTGCAAATAGGGCTAAGTGGAAATGGACAGTGAGATGTTTATCGATCCATGACTGGTAAATAGTCTATCATTAAGTGTGTCACGCTACTGATGACGTTGTTCAGACCTCTATGAGTGCAGGCTATTTGACCATGTGCAGTGGATGACGATTTAGCTATTTATAGACCCTTGTCCAGCCCTGACTTGTGCATATATAAAGGATCAAGACCCTGGTGTTTCAACAAATCTCACTGAACATCACGAGCTGACTGCAGAACCAAAGAAAAATTTGTAAAACCTTTCTGAATCCCAAAGTTCTATACAGAAGAAGTTCAATACAGAAGAGCAACAAAATGGTATGTAAAAATGCAGAAACCTTCGAACTTTTACATTGTTGAATGCGTTTCTCGTCGAAAATTATTTTACATTTTTCTCCTAATTTGTTTCAAATACCATTTTAATTTTAAGATGATACTTCATTGTCCTTGTTTCTCTTCCAGATAAGTCAACTTATTTTTGCATTCGCCATCATCATTCCATCCACATGTAAGTACTTTAAAATATGCTTAAACGATAAAAAGTTAATTGATCATACAATGCTTGCGTGTATAGTTCTTTATTCAATACTTTTAGTCTTAAGTAAACAAATATAGATAAATAGATATTCAGTGCATTGAGTGAGTTCACATAACCCGTGCATAGGCCTACTATATATTTTTGATCTTGTCTCAGAGAGTGTACGAAAAAAAAAATTAACGAATTGTTTTACGTATATAAACGTATAATTATAGATTTTTTTTTTTTTGCAGTAAACATTATTTCATTCACTATCATTTTCAGATGCCTTCAGAATAGCCTGTTGGTACACAAACTGGTCACAGTATAGACCAGGGGATGGAAAATTCTTCCCTGGGAATATAGATCCTAAGTTATGCACACACATCTACTATGCCTTTGCTAACGTGGGCCTGGAGAACGGAGAGTGGGGCCTTCAGATGATCGAGTGGAACGATGAAGGTAGGCACAAAGGGCAAACGTATTTGTAAATACTAGAAAAGCACTCAGAGAGCGCAGACCTCCGCCAAGGCAGCAAAGTCTTCATCCACTGCTGTTTCACCCCTAAATTCTCGATATTTTTTATTATGGATTATTGATTGATTATTGATCCGGATCACCACAAAATTATCTGTTCCTTGGCCCACTTCTGACAGTTCCTGAAAATTTCATCAAAATCGGTCCATAACTTTTTGAGTTATGTTGATGACAGACAAACAAACAGGGGTGAAAACAACCTCCTTGGCGGATGTACTAAATATAGGAAGGAAAGAAAAACAGTAACAACAGCGATCGAACAAAGAGGCAATTAAATAAATGAAAAAGAATAACTTTCTTTCTGATCTGATTCTGATTCTGACATCCCCCATTAATATAAAACTGACCTATCCTTACAGCTATATACACCGAGATGATGGCACTGAAGAAAGTAAACCCCAAACTTAAGGTGTTGTTGGCAGCGGGAGGATGGAACCACGGCACAGAAACATTCAACTCCATGTCCAAGCAGAGGTCAACAAGAGACCAGTTTCTCAAAAATGTCATCTCCTTTTTGAGAAAGTATAACTTTGATGGTCTCGACTATGACTGGGAATACCCCGGAGATGCAGATAGAGGCAGTGGCCCTGAGACAAAACAACAGTTTTCTGATTTGGTGAAGGTAAGCCAGTTCAAGAACTGATCGAGGCGTGACAGATTTGTAAACATTTGCTTTGAATAATTTTCCATGAGACATGACACTTAATACTATATCTTATTATAACTGTAGCCTTAAAACTGCCAATTATCCAAACGATTTTACGTACATACATGTATGTAAGTCAATGAGGGACAAAGCTTCCGCTGAATGCTCGTCACGAGGTAAACATAATATGTAGAATGCTTATCATGCCAGTACAATACCGTGTTTTGCATACGGTTCATACATCCTGTAGGAGGATAGGACTGCGTAACGAGTTGTCAGTATTTTATTTAGGGAAAATGTTCAAGCAATTGTATATTTGACTTCAGGAGTCGAGAGAGGCATTTGACGCAGAAGCAGCATTTAGTGGATCCGAGCGCTTGTTAGTGACTGCCTCAGTCGGTGTGACTGCAGAGAAGGCAAAGAATGGATACGATATTCCTGTCATGAATAAGTAAGATTATTTCTACTTTGACGTCTAAATATTCAAAAAGATATTGCTGGACGACACCAGCAGCATCTAAATTGTTTCTTCAAACCTTGTTTATCTAGTTATCACCGGCATCGTGCAATTTGAAGCGCAATTTGTTTTTTTTTTTAATGAAATTCGAATTTTCGAGGTTAATGTGTAACATCTGCATTCGTAAAACAGGAAAAAAAATGATCAAAGTGAAATCTAAAGTAATCATTTTTTTAGATACCTTGACTGGACTAATCTGATGACCTATGACCTCCATGGCGGCTGGGAAAACTTTCTTGGTCACAACTCTCCTCTGTATCCCAGATCGGATGAAACCTACCCCCAAAACCAACTCAACGCTGTAAGATATATTTCAAAATATACATACATATGCACTAGTATAGGCCCTACTGTATACACTGTATATATAATTTTGCAAAAAAAAAAAAAAAAAAAAAAAAAAAAAAAAAAAAAAAAA
>NW_019773544.1:60397-87665 GCF_001039355.2 Lingula anatina
CTGAAAATGAAGAATAAACAAAAATGAAAAGGAAAACAGGGTATTGAAACGAGCGACTGCATGAGAAATTTTAGAGAAAACATTCAAGTTATCCATTGTTTGAGTGTTTATCTATTTACCCAATTAAACGATCACCACCATTAACAATGACTGTTTCATGATATTTAATCAACATGCAGTAATACATAAGCATTATGCTTATTTTAGCATGTTTCCGTGGAGTATTGGATCGCTCAAGGGTACGACCCAGCTAACCTCCTCCTGGGAGTGGGTTCATACGGTCGCTCCTTCACCATGCAGGACGCCAACAGACATGACTTGGGGGATCCCGCTTCTAGAGCAGGGAGTCCAGGGCCATTTACCAGAGAAAATGGATTTTTGGGTTATTATGAGGTGAGACTCCTTTACATGATTTTACAGTTCATATCAACTAGTTCTTTTTCAATTTAAAGTTTTAATTTTAAATAAATATAGTCCATAAAAGCCTACAGGTTAATCTAAAACTCAGAACATTAAACAAAAACATAATTTAATTTTTTTCTTAGTCACCCTAGACATAAACAATATAAATTTACATAATAAAACTGAAAAACGTTTTTATTCTTTCAATATCCAGGTATGTCAAAAAGCTTGGCCAAGTGTATTCAACAATGAACACAAAGTACCATATGCCTACGACACAGTCTCTCTTCAGTGGGTGGGGTACGATGACATGACAAGTATGAGAATTAAGGTAAGTATCTATTTTTCAATTTACAAGGCTCATTGTTGATCATCAGTGTGTAAAAAATAAAGGAAAAAGTGCATTTATCAACAAATTTTACTAAAATCAGAGCGAAAAATATTCAGGATTTTTTCAGTAAGGTATACTATTCAATTTTTTATTCTTTAAAGAAAATGAACACCACTTGCCCCCACAGCAACTCTAAACACGAAGTGTATTCTTTTGAATAGGCTGATTATGTATGTTCCAATCAGCTGGGTGGAATCCATATGTGGGCCTTAGACATGGACGACTTCTCTGGCCAATTCTGTAAACACGGGATGAATTATCCTCTCCTTAGAACTATAAACGCTGGTCTTCAAGCATGTAGTCCCCAGCCTGGTACCCCTGCACCCACTGATGCACCCACCCAGGCACCCACTCAGGCACCAACTCAAGCGCCAACCCAGGCACCTACTCAAGCACCTACCGCTGCACCAACCCAGGCACCTACTCAAGCACCCACCGCTGCACCAACTCAAGCACCAACCCAGGCACCAACTCAAGCACCTACCGCTGCACCAACTCAAAAACCCACCCAGGCACCTACCGCTTCACCAACTCAAGCACCTACCAAACCACCTACAGCTGCACCAACCAAAGCGCCAACCCAGGCACCTACCATTGCACCAACTCAAAAACCCACTGAGGCACCTACTGAAGCACCTACCGATGCACCAACTCAAGCGCCAACAAAGGCACCTACTCAGCCCACAACTACAGCAGCAAGTGGAAGTAAGTGTTGTCAAAGCAAGCACGCACACTCTCAGTTGTATACATATAATTCTTACTTTCAGTCATTCAACGAAAATGAGGACTTGTTATGAATATCTGTAAGTTTTGTTCCTTTGCTTGTGACAGATATGGGTTGGTTATAGCTTTATATCTTGATACCCATTTGTTATAATTTTTTTAATAGGCAAGACATTTTACTTACATTAAAACTTTGATTTTTCAGAATTCGTTTGTCCCGAAGAGAGCGGATATTTTCCACATCCAAGAAATTGTAGAAAGTTCTATCACTGCGCCATGAATAAAGCATTCAGCAAAATCTGCCCCAAAGGCATGTTCTACAACCCACAGACTTACCTCTGCGACTACGAAGACAACGTCCCATCTTGTGCCAATGGAAACCCCACAGAAATAGGTAACATTCTTTATCTGGGGATATCTAATTAAAAACTTAGCGAAAAAGCAGTTACGTCTAATGCATGTTGACCGGCACAGTCAGTTAAAACCATTGTGCTCAAACCCTAATATATCATGCTTTTTCCACTTTTAGATCAATTCATATGTCCCAGCGATGGCATCTTCCCCGACCCTGATGACAACGGATGTTACTACAACTGCGCCAATGGTAACCCATTCCGCACATGCTGTATGGACGGCCTGGTCTTTGATACCCAAGACCTCATCTGTAGATTTTCATTGCAAGAAGAAGCCGAAGTCATGCACCCAAAGTTTCCCAAAGTTAAGAAATTGGAGAAGATTTACTAAATGAATATATAGAACACTGCTGCGTGTATATGAAAAAAAGGTTATATGAATAGATGGAATATTGATTGAATATTGGTTATTACGGACAACTACGGATATACGAATGATGGACTCCGCATTATCCTACTCAGGGTCACGCCCAGGCCAACCAAAAAGTAACAGGGTCTGAAAGTGAGATAACCTGTGTTAAATACTTATTGCTAGTGTGATGTCAGTTTAACAGTAAGCATTGTCATAGATGAGCTCAAAGCTTTTCATTTTTTTCCTGTGGACTTTAATATAATTTTTAATGTAAGTTAATTTATTTTTACAATCACCATTTTACTTTCCCATAAATTTTGATATATTTATTTTTGTATTGTAACAATCTTACAAAAAGTTTTTTAATAAAAATAATTTTGAAAACATATATGTGATATCTATAATTGTTTCTTTTCCTTAAATGTGGGATGAAGCACAGTTAACTAGTTTTGATATTTCTACAGTTTATTGACTCGAGGTACATTAACAGCACTTCTGGTGAATGAATATCAATTATAAAACAATACCAAACTCCTACCAGCGGTAATTCTTACAGTACGAACTCAAGAACCCCCCTTCTCCCCAATACGATAACCTAACCCTGCAACGTAAATGACGACGTTATGCTACGTGCATTCAGGTGTTACCTTGCTTTCGTTCTCACTGAAGATATATAGTTTATGGATTACTAAGTTTACTTCCCCCTCACCATAGTTCATAGTGCTTGGGCAATAATCGTGACAGCTAATGGGTTGGAGCAATATATATATAATATCCATGCATAAATCTGTGTACCGCGTGTTATTAAACTCAAGTGTCTTCACCGTAACCAAGACTCCAAGAATTTCTACGCGCCATTTAATCTTCGTGTAGCACTGGCAAGAGCATCACGGTTTACGGTGAAATCAAAGCGTCGCACAGTTGAACAAGCAAAGCGGTTGCAGTATAGCGTGTTACCAACAGAACGTAGGATATAACCATAAACCATTTGCTATTAACTGGTAAGGTACATAACACTATATGTCTGGTAAGATCCTTTTTATAAAACAAAATTTGAAATTTTACACGTATGAAAATCTAATCAAATTCAGGAGACCAGTTTGACTGATTGAGGAAAGGTGCGTGGTGAAGCAACCCGTTCAAAGGTAACCTTATCTTTAGTATTATTGAACAGCACAGCGTTTAATTTGTAGTTTAAACTGGGTGATTCTAGATTACATTGCTAATCTGTACCATTCTCAAGGTATTTTTTCACTTGTTTTTCAACAGAGCATGAGTAAATGGCCACATGAGCAGTGAAGTTAGCCAACTAACTTGAACGCAAACACATACTGACAAAAGGAAGGATGATTTATTTATAATTTACATTAAAAAGTGTTGGTTTTCTAAACGATTAACATCTGATGAAAAGAGCGATTTTCATACGTGCACTATTAAATAGCATTAAATTACTTTATTACGTCTTCCGTCACCTCAAAACGATAGATAAAATGATAAAAAAAAAACTGACATGGAAAAACGTGTTTATGAAGTGTTTGGAAGGAATGGGAGATCTGTGGTTGAGATTAGTCTTTGGTTATGGGAAAAGGGTTGAAATGCGAACATTTTCGTCGACCAACTAGTCTACTTTGTCTCATAAAACCTTTAACAAAACACTGCAGGTAGCCTTGTAATGAATTCAGAAAAGGGTAACTCCGAATCTTTCTTGTCTTTCTTATTTCCTTGTTTTATTATATTATCTCTAGTTTGTCCCACACGACATTTTACGTTTGCTCATTTTTTCGTTCTTCGGCAGCTCTATCATACTCTTGAATCTGCGGATGCTGTTTGACTCGAAGTCAGAAATATTAATCGTAGTCTCATTGATGTCCCAGCCACAGGCCTTTGCGTGCTTGAAATAAAACATAAAATGCGAGTGTTAATCTTGCATGTAATTTCCCCTAATGACAAACTAATACTAGCTAATTGCCACACAACCTATTTCGTCTTTTAAGGGAAACGAATGCTATCACTTAGGTAACCGCAGGACCCCGTTTCAAAAAAGAAAAAGAAATAATGTACTTTTAGGAATGCTGCATCTATCAGGCAATTATGATTGAGATGGGGAAACGAACAGCAGAAGTCTACTAAATTAAAACAAGTCTACATGTGCCTTTTTCAGAAGGATAAAAATAAATAATCTAACTATTTACAGTCTTTAATATCAGTTGAAATATTGCTTCAATAGAGATGCATTCTGCCTTAAAATAGACTAGAATATTGGGAGTTAAAAAAAAACTATCGTAAAATTTTGACGAAGAGAAAATGACGATTCTTCCTGGCACATTCAAGTGCTCACCGACCAACACTATCATTTTAACCTTTAAGCCAAATGAAAAATTACATGCATTTTTAGCATTTTAAAATTAAAAACTTGTATCATGCCTAAATGCCATACGGAAATATTTTACAAACAAAAGGCGTAGATTTATGACAGCGAGAAACCAACACGCAATCATTCTGGGTCTGTTTTTTTTTACAGCGACCCTTACTGTATTAACGATTGTTTAATTCCAGGGAATATGCAAGGTGTATCTTCCAGCTCCAAAAAACTGGTGGTATATTTTACCAACTGGGCTCATTTAAGAAAAGATGAGGCAAGATTTGTCCCCGGCGACATCGACCCTAGTCTGTGCACCCATATCATCTATTCATTTGCCAAGGTCAACAAAAACGAGTCGGGATTTATTCTAGAGGGCACGCAGTGGAATGATATGGGTATCATAAACAAAACTTTTTATAGTTATAATCAATAGTTGTAATAGTACTAGTAGTGTTAGTGTATTAACTTATGTATTAACTTGCTTTCTTGCTAAATTAAATGCACGGCGTATGGGGAGGGGGGTGTTTCGAGTGAAATCACACCACTTAGACAGATGTGCTTGCTTTGTAGAAATGTTCTCAGAATTAGTCTCCATAAAGGACAAATATCCAAACCTGAAACTACTCTTGGCAGTTGGTGGTTGGAATCACGGCACCGCCATGTTTAACGAAATGGCGTCGTCTGCTGCGACGAGAGCTCAATTCATCAAGAGCACTATCAAATATTTGAGAGATATCAAATTTGACGGCTTCGACTATGACTGGGAGTATCCTGGAAATTCTGATCGTGGCTCCCCTCCCGAGACAAAGCGGCATTTCGCTGAACTAATTCAGGTGAGGCGAGCACATTCGGGTACAACAGTAAACGTTATTATATAAACATTACACGTCTCACTTTATGATTAGTATCTATTAATTTTTTTTAATTGAAGAAATAGTATGACAGTTTTCTATCCAATAACAGTTTACATAAAATAAAAAATTTCAAAGTATGGCTTATTCTTTTTGTTAGGATACTCGATCAGCGTTTGAGGAGGAAGCTAATACAAGTGGGAAACCCCGATTGCTGTTGACCGCTGCCGTCGCTGCAGGGGTGTATGCTGTTGACAGTGGCTATGACGTTCCAACAATCGCAAAGTAGAATAACGCTTTAATTAACAAAAAACTTTCATTGAAAGAGGCAAAAACAGCTGTCTTTCATTGAGTATCTCACTGTATAAAAATAATTGATAATTTTGGAATTATTTTTTAGTAAACTTCTTTTGAAATACAATGAAAATACTTTTTAAGTTTCAACCCGATCTTCTGAAATGCTGTTTTTTCTTATCTTGTACCAGGTCGGTGGACTTTATTAATTTAATGGCTTACGACTTCCACGGCAGCTGGGAGGACACCACGGGGCACCACAGCGCCCTCTACCACAGGCAAGATGAACCACCGGCACACAAGTCGGCCAACCAAGTAAGGGGAAAAAGCTTATTTATATACACTTTAGGCATTTAAATTTAATATTGATGAAATACATATACTTTATAAAGCATATAGGCCGATCCAGAAAGGGAGGCGGGGTCCTTAGAAAAAATCGCATATCCAGCCTTCGCCCCTTTTACTCTGGAACCAACAGACCGGCAGGAAAGATGTTTCTTATAGTCACCATCCAATTTGCCCAAAAATGCTCAATATCTTAATAAATCCTGTGCAATAGGGTGATGGAGTTGGGGGGAGGCGGAGAAAACCGAATCCGCCAGCGTTGTTAAAGTGAGTTGTTCGAACAAATTAAAAAAATTGCATTTTGCTTATCTTCTCTGCCGTGACGTCTAGGATGCTGCTGTCAACTACTGGATTCAGCAAGGCATGCCTCCTGACAAGATAGTGCTGGGCGTTGCCTTCTACGGACGCACCTTCACCCTGAGAAACCCTGAAGTCCATGGCTTGGGGGCACCCATTAGAGGTCCTGGGACACCGGGGCCTTACACATTAGAGCCCAGTATGCTGGCTTACTTTGAGGTTCGAGAACTGTTCAAAATATCTTTCTTAATTGTAATTATAATTCTTCAAATATTGTCTAAATGTTTGTTTTCGATAGTTCTCTTATTTTAAATTTCAGTTTGTGAAATGTGCTCGTACTTCAGAGACAAGTATCACGAGGAATACAGTTTAAAAATAGCAGTTAAAATAGTTGCTTTAAAAACTTACTTATTTTTCTCTAGAGTATTGCTCGGTATGCAAGTGTAACATAAAACCGTCGATAATATATATATACATTGTACAGGCGAATCCTTCAATAATGACCGGGACACTAATTTTATTAATATCCCAGCTGAACTTTTTTAATTTACATAACATTTCGTTTTTATAACAAAATCTCCAGATATGTGAATTGCAGTCCGCCCAGCGAAATTGGAGTTGCCAACACAAGGTGCCATACAGTATCTGTGGCAACCAATGGATAGGATACGACGATACCGAGAGTCTAAGGATGAAGGAAAGTTAAACGAAATTGCTCCAATCAGTTCTTCTAAAGTGTCGTGTTAACTTATACTTGGCGCAGCCCATTTGAATGGCGATGTTATTTCTACAGCACATGTGAAGGCGATTGTTAGCTTCTCGATCTTTATTTTTTAGGAAATTACGGTTTGTGCGCACATGAGCCTTATATTTCTTAAAATTTTGCAAAAAGTTGTCCGAGTAGTTCCTGTAGTTTACCAAGTTCTAGCTATATTTTCGATCTTGGGGGAGGGGGTTCCCTAACCATTGCATTTTTCACTTTAATTATGAGCGTTTCGTTACCTCTTTCTGATACAGGGTGAGTACGCGCGGTCCAAGGGCCTCGGTGGCGTTATGGTCTGGAGCATTGACATGGATGACTTCAAAGGAAAGTTCGGCACCATGGGACCCTACCCCTTGTTAAGGGCTCTCAAGTCCGGTCTTGATGGGAGAGGTTCATTAGACGCTCGTCCCTCTGACATGCAGGTTGCACCAACTGCACCAAAGCCAGCGGACGTCCCAGGGAAGCCTTCCAGTCCTTCGGTTTCAAATTCTGCGCAAGTACCACCCAAACCTTCTCAGTCCAAAGCAGAAGATGTACACGAAAAATCTGAGACAGGTGATACAGGAAAATCCACCCATTGTACAGACATTTCTTAATTTCACTTAAGGATAAGTCTGGCGTCTCTGCCACTGCACTAACTGATAGAACTCCTCACACTTCTTTCATATCCCTTTTACCAATAAAAAAGTATCCGTAAAATAATGGCACCATAGGCCTATTTTTTTTAATCTAAAGTGGCTGTTATAAAAAAAAACTTCAATAAAACAAATTTCATATTTCTGCTATCGTTACAGGTGTAATGCCGTACCCGGGAGACGGGTTGTTCCCTGATCCGAAGGACCCCACCAAATACTACAGCTGTGCCAACGGGATTATGTACTCACAGCAGTGTCCTCCGGGTCTGGTGTTCAATCCGGTCACCAAGACCTGCGACTGGCCTCAAAATGTACGGAAATAGGCTAGACCTCCATACTTCATCCTCGACATTATTTCGTGCCCAGGGGCCTGTTTCAGAAAAGTTTACCTGGTCTACGTCATTTGGCAACGCTCGAACTGCTAAAATTGGATAGCCGACTTGGTGCATTCCCAGAGATTTAGATCGATCCAGGGATTAAGATTTAGATCGACCTAACTCCCTGGGGGTTCACGCTAAATTGCAGTCAGCCGAGCGCGCACCACAGTTAATTACCCCTTTACAGCTTTTAGTAGGCGGGAGAGACGCTTAAGCCGGCTAAGCTGACAGTAATCTAGTGAGACTCCCCACAGGGATAGATCGATCTAAAATCTATGGAAATGGGGTCTAATTTCGGTAATTTCATGTATTTAGGACCGTTCGGATAAAAGACAAATATTACGACGGTGGCAGAAATAGATAAAGCCAGCACTATACCGGTCGACGTCGTCAGACATCTCTCTTGTAATAGTTTTTCTATCATGTTAAAGAGGAAACCAACAGTCCATGTTGTATTATTCAGTTATTGACTTCGGGTGAGGTCACCTCTTATTATTGATTTCTAAGTGTGAGCGGGTGACGTACATTGTGCAAGGACGGCAGTGTATGATTTCACGTACGCAACGAAAGTATTCCCCCCCGCCCCCCAAAACAAGTATAAAGCTGATGTTGGCACGGTCAAGTTGCATTTAGAGTTAATGAAAATGAAGGGTTGTTTCCCTGGCGATCAACGAGTGGATAACAAGTGTAATACTACATGAAAATTAAACATCCAGATAAATTCGAAAATAATCAGAATACAGCTACTGAGCTACGTGTTATAGAAGGTATTATATATATATAGGAAACGCTACTTGGTATTCTCAGTTGCCTCGTTCTAGTAGGCGACTATGGCTCAATCCTGTCTCAAGTGGGCCACATTGTGTTTTAGTATACGAACATACCATAAGAAATGAAAGCAGGCGGCCCTTTAACCGATTTGTGAAAATCAGCAGCCAACTGTTAGCCTCTGTGAAACGGGCCCACGCAGTGCATTCAAAAAAGGGTTTTGAAAGGCTTCTACACTAAGAAAAAGAAGGCTGAATGCTTATACACTTTGAATAAAGCTAATATATAAATGTCTGGTTATGCTAATTGAAGACCCTTTCGCACAAGATCTTTTCCAAGGTTTTCATTGATCTGGATTAGATAGGACCCTCCCCCTTAATACTGTTTTAATAGAAAGCTTATGGCTTGTTCAAACCCATGTCTATAGGTAATTCCATGTGTTAACATAAGAAATAAAAATTAAATTGTCAGAAAGAAACAGACCAATAGTTCAACTAAAATCAGTGACTTTATTACCTACTACACTTCGGTGTTACATAATAAAATTTTACATTAAGAAAATTCAACTATCTTTACAATTTCTGCCACATTTCATAATTGATGTTTAACATTCAGTGGAATGATCCAATTTAAAATTTTTCTAAAAACAAAAACAAAATGCAGAATCGGACCGGTGTTAAAGCCATTTGCTAGCAACCGTCAATGACATTTTCTTTTTGCTATTTCCATGGAGAATCCAATCTAATTATGTACAGTACCGTTTTCAAAGTCGCACGATTCTTTTATCATTACAATGACAACGGTTTCTACTTTAAGAAAACTATCTATAGTGTTCGTTCAATCTCTGCTGGGCAATACCGTCCCCTTACACAACCATGAGGTTTATTCAACATACTGGCCACAGCTGAAAGAGAAAACATGGTAGTTCAGACACAAAATTATTATTTATTTATTTATTTATTTATTTATTTATTTATTTATATAAAATACAACACCGAGTATCCTTAACATTTTAAATCCCAAAAGTTAAATACAAAACTACATGTTCTTCAGGCTTTGAATCTGTAACTATTTTGAAATGAACGAAAAAAAAAGGTGCCCAAGACCAAAACATCAGGTGTATCAGGACACTGAAAGTGTTCATTTATAGTTTAATCTCAATCAAACATAATGTATTTTACAATCTGTAGTTGAAGCAAAACGACCACAAGTCGCCATGTCATAATTCCACGTACAAGCCCATGTTTACTGCCTGTTATAGGGGTGATAGCCTCCCTGGCCTCCTCCGGCTCCCCCACCACGCTTTGGAGCCTTCCCGTAATTGCTCTGGCCGCCTGAAATGAACAAAGAAAACATTCAGCCTCAATCCAAGAATTTAGTTCAGACACAAACACTGCAAACTCAAATACTACCTTTATAGAGGCACTTGCCTTAAAATCTTCACACAGGTTTTAATGCATAATATGTATCTTACCCAATCTACAAATATATACACCACAACAAAAATAGTTTAATGTATATTAATACCCCTCACAAGTGAATAAAATTAAGTGTTTAAGTACTGGATTACTAAATAACAGTTTTGTTTCATAGTAAATCACAAGTAGTATACAGGAGCGAGCCTCAAAAAGTTGATATGAGGGGGAACTAACACATTCGTGTTAGGGTCAAGTTTTACTCCAGAGGTATATATACAATCTAGCGGCTTCACACCTATGCACTATCCTTGTGCAATTGAAAGTACACAACAATTCAAATAAAAGAAATTAGTTTATTCTGAACACAAACTTGATGTAAGGACACCTTGGGAGTGCCTCACAGTCATTTCACTTGTAAATTTCACAGAGACATGCAAATCAATAGGTGGTCCTGACGTTGCTAATATATCCCTGTCTACTGCATCTGACCAACAACATACATAAGTAATACCTATCACTTGTTTTCAAACAAGAATGAACTCATTTGTATTTGCAATGGCACAAAAGTAGGGCGATATAAGGACACATTCCACATTCCTAAGATTTCAAAAAATGCACTCTTCTCTCAAAGAACAAACGATGAAAAACAAAATACAAATTTTATATAATTATTCTTTGAACTTAATGTGCTACAACATGCAGCTTGTATATCTACAACAAATATACAAGATAACTATATATAGATGTATGAAACAGACAGAGGTTGCTGAACTGAAAAAAAAAAAAGTACTGAAATCAAGTGGACTAGCACGTATTCCTATGCCAATCAACTTGACCAAGGACTGCTCAAGTGCAAAATTGCCCTTTCATTTAAGAAACAAAAAATAAATTTTGAGAGAAATAGTCTTCAGATTTTTCAAATGTTAAATAAAGACAAATATTATAAACACAAAAAATATGTACATATTTATTCAATAATTTTTCCATGATCAAAAGAGCACATTTTTGTCTGAATTGAGACAAAAATTGCATTTCGCACCAGTTCAGAGCTCACCTGTGGTCTGGACCATACAGAAGACCTATTCTACAACATTTTTCATTGCACTTTTCCCTAAAGTCATTCTTTGAATAGGTAAATTGAAACACAAATATATCACTTTGTTCAACAATTCAATTCCAAACCCTGGGGCTGTCTTGGTTAAAGTCATGTGACTTAGGTCAAGGGTCATATGATAGACTCACCTTGATCCTGTCCATAGCCCCATCCACTGTAATCGTAACCTTGGAAAAACAAACAAGACCCCATGTTACTTCACCAAGCAGAGCACTAAACACTTAATATATTGACACTATATTGTGCTTCATGTGCCCTTTTCAAAGATATCTTATAATCACAATGCTGCCTGAAAACAGTGTATAGTGTTGTTTGTGTCTTGTGTATCTGGTCAAATAATTTGAAGAAATCCAAATCCTCTTGTTCTCATCTTTGTGCTGTCTCTCCTTTAAGATAATCTGCTGGTCCAGATATACAACTTTGTTATTCACCCACTTAATAGTTACCAACTCATTCAGAAATTGAGGAGGGTTACGAAAACCTTGATTTCTACTTGACATTTTAGCCCTATTTCACTTTAAAACTCAAGTGGAAAGTTGGTCTTTACTTTCATAAAAAAAAAAACATTTTGAAACAAGTTGAGACCAACCTTCAACTTAAATATATATTTAAAATTCTATTTACATTATAATTTATTTTATTATTACTGAAAAGGCTACTGATTAAGAACAGGTGGATTTGGGCTTATTCAGAGAGGTGATTAAAGTGGAGGTTTTATGGATGTTGTATGTGACTGTCCATCTTGGGAGTTCACATTTAGATAACAGAGTTTATAAACCTATGAGATGATACAGTCCACATTCAGACCTACTATTTTTCACATAAAAAATCACTACTATGAATATTTTAATGATATTATAAATATAGCTCATACAAGTAAAATTAAAAAATTACTCCAAAATCAAAGTATTCATCAACTTAAGTATAGTCAAATGCAACAGCGTAGAAGAGTTCAGACTTACAGCATTTCTTATACTACAGGACAGTATATACTCTTTTCAAACTTCAGTTTTCAAACTTCTATAAAAGTTGACAAAGCATTATGCAAATAAAAATGTTTTGCAGAGACAGCAAAGTCCTTATTGCTCAAAAAATGAAAATGAAATAACTGACTTAAAATTACAGAGTCAACTCCCCAACAACACTTCTATAAATAATTTTGCTTTATACATAACATTAGCCAGGTTCAACAAAAGCAAAAGAAGCAGTGGTGTTAATTTTGTCACTCATTTTTTATTTAAACCAACTCCTTTTTCTTTTCCTCTGTCAGTTTTAAGTCTAAACAATGACAATTTGGCATTGAAAACCAGCCAATATGTATTTTCATTTAAGAAAATGACAGAGCCCCTTTAAGACATGAAAGCCTTCAGTTCTTACGCATAAAGTCTTTGTGTAAACAGGCAAGTAGCCTTCAACATACAGGAAGGCTTTGTCACATTCACCAGTGTCTCACTTCCATTTCATCCAATATAGCAAAGAAGTGTAATAAATAATGTAATCTGTATAATTTCTGGAAACCCCAGAAATTCCAAATGAATTTAGAATTACACACACATCCAACGTTATCTTGATTAAACTGTAAGCAGTTACAGCACACTACCTACCTTGTCCATATCCACCTCCATATCCGCCACCATAACCTCCACCATAGCCGCCTCCATATCCGCCCTGGTCATATCCACTCCAGGAGCCATATCCGCCACCATATCCACTTTGATCATATCCTCCATAGTTTCCATATCCACCATAGCCTCCCTGATCATATCCGCCATAGCCTCCATATCCACCATAGCCTTGGTTGTTCCACCCTTGGTTCCAGCCCCCTGGGCCACCTCCATATCCTGGAAATATATCAGGTCCAATAACATGTCACAGAGTTTCAACAAAATGGATGGCTTTATAAGATGTAATCTAAATACCTGAAGATGAGCATAAAAAGATAAATTCTCTTCCATATTTTTTCCAAATATAAACTTCACCTGGTTTATAATTAACATTATGTCAATACTGCATTATACTGTAACTAAAATAACGACCATAACATTAGTCATTTTCCAAAACTAGTTCCCCACAAAAAAATTTCTGCACCCATACCAATGAAAGGAATTCTTGTCAACAACTCACCTCGTCCACGGCCTCTTCCACCTCCTCTGCCACCAAATCCACCCCCACGGCCACCACCGCCATAGCTATCATTCTGCTTGGGTGTGGCCTTTTTCACATCCACCTACAAAGACAAAAGAGATTACAGTGAGTGTCTGATTGTTTGAACATACACCCTGAACCCAGCCATTTTGGTGGAAGTTGTTGATAAACATACTACACTACGGGCTTGCATGATAGGGGGTAGACCATTTTCTGCTTTTGTTATCAAGCAAAGGGTCATAAAGCACTGTGAAAATGAACTGGACAACCTTCAACAATGTCTTAAAGAAATATATTACACATGCTTTTCTTCTGAGTCTATTGGTGATGTGAAATATCTCTTTCTCTTTCATCTCCTAGATTAAACTTGTGCTTTTTGATGAATAAGGTTTTTTTAAAAACATTTTTGGTCAGAAATGACTTTCTCTTTATTTTCAAACTTGATTAAACTTCTTTTTACAGGCCAAAGAATGTTTCTTCTTGCCCATTAGAAAAATAGTTGAAGGACTTGCCAGTAGACGAAGATAAACACAAGAGCACACATTTGATACTTTATTTTCAAAATGGCTGAGTAGATGGGCATAGTAGTCAATTCATGTAAAAAGACAACTAATATATCACTAACTACAATGTACCTGCTCTCTTGCAAATTTTATCAATACATGTACTGCTGAAAACTATATATATGCCCAAACCGGACCATTACTGCATCTACCATGTCTTGTGCCAAGAAATAGCATACTAAATCTGCAAATGAAAAGTTCTCTGAAATCTAATGTAATCAATATATCATTAAATCAAATATAGTGTACTTAATAGGATTCCTAAACCAATCTATCATTAGGTAATCCTATTTGTCTCTATTTGCAAGAATTATTTATGATAAAACCTCAACGGTTCTTTCCCTACGAGTGAGTTTCCTCCACATACCACTTGCAGTCGCTCCATTTCAAGGAGTCCTCAGCTAAAATCAGAATAAAAGGACAAAGAATGTGAACAATGCAAAATGCACATCTAACTTCACATTCTTCAAAATGAGACATACTACCTTAACAATGTGCATGCCTTTTTAAGGAAATGTGTCAAATATTACACTACAAACCAAGTGCTTTCTGGGATGAAACAATTACACCTAATGAGAGAAATATAAAGTCAAAGGGAGATAATAAAAAAAAACTGGCTTTACAAAACAGGATCAAGCTGAGTAAAACATTTGTTTACACCCTTTACGTCTGAGGCTGAAGAGACATTACATACGACCTGCAAATAGAGAAAATACTTTAAATATAGAAATGTTACAAACTGGGAGATTACATTACAATGAAACATGGACATAGTACGGGTTAAGGAGAGCAAATGTTTGCTACTTTGCTGGTACATGCTCACCTCTTTCTCTCCTAGTTTTTGCTTTGGTTCTGCTACAACTTTGTTTACAACTTCTTCACTTTCAAATGTGATAAAGCAGAAATGCCTCCTAGAACCCTTTGTCCTGTCATAAGGAAGATCAATCTCTACAATCTGAAGTGAAAAACACAAGCACTTAAAATCATTTCTTCATTTTAAATAATTCATAATTGCATCTTTTGCATATAATGTAATCAATATCAAAATAAATAAGAAACAAATAAGTTGAAATAAATAAAAAATATAATTAATTAATACAATTAATAATGACATATAAATAAATAAGTTGACTGTTCTTTAGAAATAATAAAAATGGAGTTAATATAATGATTGTGACGTAATATTGGTTTACCTTTCCAAACTTGCTAAAATATGTCCTGAGCTCATCCTCTGGGAAATCGGGGTCTAATCCTCCTACAAACACTTTCTTAATTGGTTCTTTCTGTCCCCTTGCCATGGCTCTCTTGGGGTCGATTACCTTCCCATGAAGCTTGTGTTCACTTTCACATGTGCACTGAAAAAGCCACAAAAGCACAATAAACATTTGAAAATATCCTTCTGAAAAATTGGTGAAATCTGAACATGCTCAATTGAAGACTAAAACATAACCAGTTTTAATGGAATATAACAAATTGATGAAATGTACCAAATGTATACAAAATTTCTCATTTAAAAATACAAATATAGTTGTGATATACTTTGATTCATAAAATGTTTCCACACCTTATGGACAGCATCTGTTTCTTTAAATGTAACAAAGCCAAATCCTCTTGACCTTCCAGTCTGATGATCTATTTTCAGTTGGCAGTCTGTCACCTCTCCAAACTTTTCAAAATATTCCCTCAGATCCTCTAAAATACAACAAAAATATCAAGTATGGAAATTAAGGAGTTTTCACTGTATAAGGGAGGGGTTAACCGATTTACTTTCACAAAAAAAGACCCCTGTTCTCTAACACAGTGGCACAGTAACTTTGTGAGGTACCAAATTAAGAGCTGTGCACAATGATTCTAAGGTTCAAATTCTAGCATAACCTTTAACATAATTAAATAGGTAAAAATAAGCAACGTACGGTTTATTTCGGGATCTTTATAAGAATGCAAAAATTACTCACTTGCTGTTGTTTCCCAACTTAATCCTCCAACAAACAATTTGCTGAAAAATAATAACACATTTCAAACAAAATTGCAACTTCTCTTTTCTCATGCTTACAAGTTAAAAAATAGCTTTCTCAAAAGTATTGCTTTTTTTATTATCATTATTATTACTTCAAAATACAATAAAAATAGGGAGGTATGTGATCCACCTTAACTAAAGGCAATCAAACAACATGCAACAAACCACATCAATTCTGAAAGCTTTCATCCATTACACTGTGAATAAATTATTATTCAATTTAAATGGTCATTCTCTACTGTGTTTCCTCTGCTTTTTGCTAAAATTTACAGGATTTATGCTGGTTTGGCAATCATTTTACCAAATAATTAGTCAAACCCAATTTTTTTGCATTATCTATTTGTTCCATACAATAAAAATATTTTTCAGATGATACGAAATATGACTAGAATTATAGATTTTTAATCAATTAACAATGACCGGCTCTCTTTAAAGGACATGCTACAAATAATCGCTGACCCAATTTTAAATCTGGAATGCAAACGTAACAAAGAAACTGGGGACTCGACTCAGAGTGAAGTTCTCTGTGCCTTTTTCTACAGACAACTCGTAATACTTAACAAAACGACAAAAAGGGACCGTTTTACTTTTTTCAATGAAATAATCTAACCGGTCAAAAGCCCTCGGAAAAGTTGCAAATGGCGTTATACAAAATGGACGGCATTTTCTCTCACCATTCTTCGTTATCTTTTGGTTTTTCTTCAGATTCACATGTGTCTCCTGATTCTCCTTCTTGGGCTGGTTGCACTTCAGTTTGTTCTTCTGTTTCTGTGTTATTTGTGTATGTTTCAGCAGATGGATCATACTGCTGTTCCCCATTTCCTTCGCAGCCGTTCGTGTCTTCCATTGTTGAGCAGCGTGGTTCTGTTGAAAAAGACACATACAAGCCGTAGATTTGAAGAGGAAAGTTTTTGATAAATGTTATTTAGATATCGATGTGTTGCTTGTTATAAACATATATGACATCAAAAGTAAAAATTAAACGTGCTGCATCTGATAATTTAAAGATATATTTTAGAGAAGAAAAATATATTAAATTCCAATTTTATACATTAATTTACGCGCGTTTTACTTAATCTCACAATTACATTAGTCTCGTTTTGAAGATAATGGCAAGTGCGAAACCACTTGTAAAAGAGGCTCGAAAGTGGAGATCAAGCGCGGAATTTGAATAATCTGGACTATTCGTTCCTAGACTGAACCAAAAAGATCATTTAGCTCCTTTTTGGAACATAAGGGGTGAACTGAAATACAACGTTAGACCGTTTGCATCGACAAAGAAAAAAATTACCAATTTTACTCTAAAGCTACCTTCAATGTACGGCGTAAAATCCTGAATCATTTGGTAAATTACAAATCATGTTACATGTTCTTTTTAACACGTAACGAGGTCCTAGGGGTCTCAGCTTTTTATGGAACAATGTAACAATATGTGTTTATGATTAATAATTGTAATAACTGTTATACCAAAGGGACATCTCTCGTGTTTCCCTGGAGTTTCAAGGGGGTTGAACTTCCAAGAACTTGAAGAAGCGATACGTTAGTTTCGTTGATAATTCAGGTATTTTGTCTCATTTACGCACAGTGCAATGAAAATAATATAAGAACCCATTAACTACATATCTTGGCTTAATTTCTTTGTCCCATGAACTCTATAACAAAGGTGCTTAGCTTACTTAATAATCATGCTTATGCACGGGTGATGCACCGATTTTATGAGCCTTTCAACGCACTGGGGCCATTCAGAATATATGATCCAAGTACTAACTGATCCCCAGACTTAATATGGCCAACCATTCTTCAAAAGCGCTGCCGCTAGTTCTATGGTTCCCGCCTCATACACGCTCCGTCGCTGTAGGAGCCTAGCAATTAAACCTCGGAGCCGGGATTTAATTTGTTTAATAGCACTTGTAAGTGGAGGCGCGGGGAGACCATCAGGATTCAGTGACATCACTTTTGAAGTATGGTCGGCCATATTTAGTCGGTGGATCAATTAGTACTTGGTTCATCTATTCTGAATGTCCCCATTGAAATCTGGCATGACAGAGGCGGATCCAGAATTATTTGAAGGGGGGGGCGGACATAAAAGCCAACCCTCCACAGATCTCCACATCCCACACACCCCCCCACTTGGCATGGGGTTAGGGGCCTGCTAAAGGGTCCCGAAAAATTTAAGTATTTTTATTATTCTAAAGAGATTATCACAAAAAAAAAAAAAAAAAAAAAACTTTTAGAAAAAATCAGGGACTAACTTTGAATGTAGAAATGAATTCATTAACCATTGGTAAGTATATGGGAAAATTGTTTGCTCCAGGAAAATTCATTTTTTGGCCAAAATGAACAGTTATTATGCTGTGAAGCATTATGTAATATTGCATCAAAAATGAAGAAATCATTTTTGGCATTGCCTCCAAAGTGACCATTAAAGGAAAACCATGTCACTTACTCTTCTTAAACTTACAGAAAAGTAACACAGGACTAAGATACAGCTTAAATTGGAAAAACTGTTTTGTTGGTTAACATTTCTTGAGATAATATAGTTTTTTTGTTAGAATTAAATTTTTCACGTCAACATTTTCAAGTGTGACTTTGAACTTCCATGGGCTTCAATACCTTTGCTAGTCACATTTTCCGAATATCCATGATATTTTTTTAATTATTAAAATTGATGGTCATTATGCTGTTTAGCATAATGTAATATTGCATCAAAAATGAAGAAAACCCGATTTTGGGCACTGCCTCCATAGTGACCATTGAAAAAAAAACATCACTCTTCTTAAACTCACAGGAAAGAAACCTAGGACTAAAATGCAGCCTGGGTTGGGAAAGCAGTCTAATTGGTTTCTTTTTCTGTTGTACATTTTTGTGAATTTTCCATCTTTCACATATTGGCATTTTCATTGTGGGGCTTCGAACTCCAACGTGCATGAAGCCCAGTGAAAATCAGATTTTTTAAATGTCCATGTTATTATTATATTATATTATCCTATTTTGTGCATTATTATTATCTGCTTTTGTCTGTACATTTGACAGCTTGGCTGCCTTGTTTATTTTCTAGGAACTAATGTCCCTCAAATGCATTTTCATTTGTAGGTGCTTGTTAATTTATTAATCATTTTAACACATGTTAAAACACAACTCATAACAAGCTATTAGTGATGCAAAATAATCATGTTTATTTCTTTGGACGGAGTAAACTAGATATGGTTTAATGCTATCTGGACAAACATGGAGAATAATAGGAAAAATGTCTATGACTTAAGTAAAATCGATCATAGCCATTATTGTGCCATAAAATACACTTCTTACTATCCCTCCCTAAAATTTTCATATATAAAATATTTGTATGAAGGATATTAATTCAAACTACAGGTAATATATTGCATTATAATCAAGATAAAGCAAAGGTGCACATGTAACAGAATTGCACTTAAATATCATGTTACATATATCATGTAAACTGTTGGACAGAGCTGCATACAGAAAAAATATTGCCACACATATTTTGATTAATTCATATAATATTTGATAGAATTGAGCAATACATATAATAGTATCATAAAGAACATAAGCTGTAGTTAAGAGAAAATACAAAAATTATGTGTATATTATATTCTTCAAACAAAACAACTTTGAAGTACATTGAAGCTTCAAATGGACAGTATGGTAACGCTTATCTTCATCAGTTATTTCCACCACAGGGCGCAAGCATTTCTACCACTTTTACCTCCAAATACAACATTAAGAAAAACTTCCTTTTTATCATTAAACTCCATCATTAAACAATTTTAAAATTATATATACTGTAGTATATCATTTTCATAGAAATAAAATATTTACTATCTCTTTGAAATAAACATGTATCACACTTGTACTAAACCATTTTGTAGTCACTTAAATGTTTCAAGCTATGTGAGGTTAACTGTTGTGGTTCACTGTTGGATACAGTATTATGGTAATGTATTACAGATTTATACATTATTTTACTGCTGACATACCATGTATGTTCGAGTAGGTCAATGTGTGGAGGAAAATGGGTGTGATGAAGAAAACATTGCACTACTGTTGCCTTCCTTGGCTGCCTTCTTTTCTATTTATTTAGTTTTCTTTATTCTATTTATTTATTAATATAAATTCATTATATTATTATATATAATATGCTAACGCCTCTTTACATTTTTGTCATGGAATGCAAGTCCATAAGAATATTTTTCATTTTCGGTGATCTGCCTTTTTCATACAGTACCTGGCCTGGCTTCAGTGAAAGTTGCATGTTAAGTTTGGTTGTACTGAAGTATATATATTTGTTTGAGACTAGATTAAGTCATCCACAATACAAAAAAAAAAAAAAAAAAAAAAAATAGTTTCTTTTGTATACATACTTCAGATTATAAACCTGCATCACTGTGCCAATTAAACTTATTTGTATATCTTTGAGAAAAAGGTTTTCCTGGTAAAAACTGGTATTTTGAAAATTCAACATACCAATCAAAGTCTACAATACTATGACAATCATTACAACAGTATACAGCAATGCAGTTGTGAGCATGAGGCAAATTTTACTAAATTAGATATAGATATACTGCACAGTGTTAGCTGCCTCTCAGATGAGTTGTTTAGTCCATAAACATCGTTTCGTACTTGAGTTTCAGAGTCTCAATGGCTGAGATGGTTTTTAGGGCTACTCTTCCTTAGTCTGTTCTGTGACTTTAGTCTGGGGCTCTAAGGAAGACTCCTCTGTGGCTGGCTTATCTGGAACAGATAATAAGATAAATAAATTGCTGGCTCATTCTATCACACCCGATGGCCTTGTGGTTAGAGTGTCCGCCTCCGGAGCGGGAGGACGTGGGTTCAAATCCCGTCCGGGGACATACCAGTCCTTTATAAACGATACCTGCTGTCTCCCTGCTTGGCACTCAGCACTAAGGGGTTGAAGCAGGGGCCACTGCAGAAATGGTATATTAGCTATGAGCGCCTAATATGGCAGCCGAGCTGTATGCTCCCCAGGAAGGTGAGACTGCCTACGGAGTGCACCAGTGCAAAAATGACCAGGCTTCCTTGACTTAAATATTCATATATGTAATTGTATAACTTCAACCTTCGGGTTGCAATTTCTCCAATAAAAGATTATTATTATTATTATTAAATGAAAGATACTAAGTATGACAGAAAATTGATTATATGGAGAAACAATAAAATATTCCTATCAGTTATTTTATACAGAACTAAAATTTTCAAAATTATTGAGGAGATTTTGTTTTGGGTCATATGTCAAGAAAAAACAATGTAAGTGTCCTCAGAAAAATGAAATTATTTATGCCGCATGTACTTTACAAAAGACGACAGTTACTATGGTATGTACATTTGTCATCTAGAAAAGCTTATTCCTTTAGCATGTAATATTGAGCTGACAAACATTTTTTTAAATAATCCTTTTGAGAAAATAAAAAAAAACATTTATTACTCAATACCTACATTAGCATCCCTGCATTTTCTGCCTTTAATAATAGCATGAATAAGCCTACATACCTGTTTGATTATCTGCCTCTGCGTGAGCTGTAGGTTCAGGTTTATCCTCTGCTTTATCTGGTTCTTTCTCACCTAAACAACAAACAGAAAAAAATGAATGGCTGCTTGAAAATGACAGTATAAAACTAAGATCTGAAAAATTTAAAGAGTCAATATTGCTATTAACTAGTACTAAATATACATAACTTCAACAATAATGTCAGTTGATATGGTCAAAATGTAACTAAAACTTTGCATGCACTACATTTCACAGAAGTCAAAACAAAATGAAAATATATGGAAATAACATGAGGACACACAAGAGATTAATGAGTATGCAAATATCCTATAAATAATGGAGTAACATGCAAACCAACTGTGCTAGCAATAATATCTGTCTTTCAAGCAAGGCCAATGTTACAGTTCATATGCCCTGAGACACATATAGCCTATCCTAGATTTTTACTGCTTTACAGACCATAACAGGTATACCTTATGCTGCAACTATATATATATATATATATATATATATATATATATATATATATATATATATATATACAAAGCCACCTGTATTAAAACCATCTACAAACATGCTCTAATCTGCATGCATCATACTACAGTTTAATCAAAATTCTGCCCCATTTTCTTGTCTGTGCATTTTGNTGTCTTCTTTGCCAAGCCTTATGTTTTATTTTTCCAGAGTTCAAAATTTATTATCCATTACCGTACTGCACATTTTGCTTTTACCACCAATATGTACTTTTTGATACAGCGTAACTCGAAAACCGTATGGAATACAAAAAAACCGAGACCACTGCCAGTGTTGGGCTTTACATGCTCTACAAAATGCAAAAAAGAATGGGTCTCTAGCATTAACGGTTCCCGAATTAGAGACAGTTTTCAGTTTTGGTATCTTATGGTCGCTACTCCCGTGAAAATGCACCGATTGACCCCAAATTCATGGAGATGAAAGATGACCTGAAGGGTAACACTTTCCAATAATATTATTGGTTAAGTCTGTATAGTGTCTGAATAACAGGGCAAAAAAAAAATGTTTTCGTAAAAAATTTCATTTTTTTGAAAATTTTGACCCATTTGACCTTGAAGTAAAGGTCAAAGGTCAAATCCAAGGGTATATTTGAAATCTACACATATGACTTTTGGAAAGCCGTCTATAGAAATTTTTCCCATAACTCCTTCCGTAGGGTAGATAATTAGCATTTAATTTTGCCATTTTTGGACAAGGGTGCATTGTAATGAGTGCCACACCCAGACCCCAATACCGACAAAGCCCAAATTTTACGTGGAACGAGTTGAGATTATAGGTGACCTAAATCCATGAGATGGGTACGGGGGCCCTTACCGTCTAGGAGGAGAAGCGGTAACGGTAGCCGTCCGGCAGAGCCGCAAGCCGGCGGAGCTGGCGGAGCCAGCGGAGCCGGCGGAACGATCCGGACAGGACCGAAACCATGTGTACCGCCAGCGCTAACGCTGGTGGTACAATAATAATAATAATAATAACGACAGCAATAATATTAGACCCCCCCTTCCCAAACTACCAAACCTCCGCCTGCTAAGTACATTACTTCAATTGAAATTGAATTGACCCTTTCGACACTTACACGTGGAAATATATTGACTTAAAGAGGATAATCATGTTTGACGTTGTACCTTAGTTACAGAAAGAAAAATAAACAGCAAGACTTGAACTCAAAATGTCAAAGAAATAAATACAAACAAACTTAGAAGGCGAGAGAGTACTAGTATATAAGACCAGGCATCACACTGTTTTCATATATACAGCACTATACCACACTGTATTTATATATACTGCACTTTTTTATACAATCCAACTTTTGTTATATTTTGTTAGTTGCAAATAAACTTATTTTTTATTATTATACTATTAAATAATAAACCTGCCTCTCTTTTCAGCCTCTGTCCAGTGGTCAAGTGTTTTTCCTTCTCCTTCAAGGCCTCCTTCAGCTTGAGGACCTCTCTCTGGTAGTCGTCCCTCTCCTGTTCTCTCTCCACTGCCTGGCTCTACAACACAGTAACATATAAAGTATAAGAAATTGCCAGCATTAAATAGATCTTAGACCTACATCTTATTGTCCTGGTCTATCCATTTTCTATTCTCTGTATTTTTTTTTTTTAATTTAATATGAATTATTGGCTAGACAGTAAAGCTGACAAATATACAGACACCATACAAGAAACAATGCAGCAAAGCTGACAAATGTTCAGACATTCAGACGCAGAAAAGAGTGCACCAAATAATGTTTTGGTCAATTTCGATGCACTATTACATAATGCTTTAAAACAGCACAATCACTCTTACCCTCAAGGACACCTACACAATGTAAAAGTATTTATCGCTACCCNATTTTTTTTTTTTAATTTAATATGAATTATTGGCTAGACAGTAAAGCTGACAAATATACAGACACCATACAAGAAACAATGCAGCAAAGCTGACAAATGTTCAGACATTCAGACGCAGAAAAGAGTGCACCAAATAATGTTTTGGTCAATTTCGATGCACTATTACATAATGCTTTAAAACAGCACAATCACTCTTACCCTCAAGGACACCTACACAATGTAAAAGTATTTATCGCTACCCTAGCAGATGAATGTTAGTGCCAGGAATTGCTATGGTAGTGGTAAATACTTTTACAGTGTGTTGGTTTATTCATTGGTTATGTGGTTTATATGGTTGTTAGTGCTAAAAGATCTGCAGGTAGTGTTAGTAAACGCCTAATCCGTTTATATGGCCTGATATTTACCTCCATGAACTGTTTATTGGCCTTGATCTGCTTCTCCATGGCCTCCACCTGTCTAGTCAGGTCTTCTATCTCCAGTTTCTTGGCCTCCAGGAGGTCCTCCAGTCGCAGCCTCTCCTCTTCCACTGCCGTCTCCAACTGCTGAACGTGTGCCTCGTACTCCTGCTTCTCCTTCCCATGTTGCTTCAGCAGGTCTCGCCTCTCTTGACTGAGTCGAGCGTTCTCCTTGAGTAGCTCTGTAATGATATGGGGTAACATTGCTTGTCACATATAGCATCACATGACATCATATAGTAGTTCCTCTCATCTAAGACAACCTTATTATTTCAGACTTTTGAAATTCAGGCTACGTAATAATTATTATTATTATACGTATCAGTCTGATTACTTTACAAGGGATTTCAAAATTTGGAGGTTTTGCAGTTTCCCTGAGGTTATATATTACAGCACAAATACACCTGAGCCACCATAATTTGATTTTTCTCTAAAAATAAAACACCATTTAGCCAGAATCCCTTTGTTTTTCATCAGATCCACACCACACCAAAACCACATCAAAACCCTAAGTATGGGATTAACTGAATGATAAAAAATCTCCCCACTTTTATTTAGAACCACATAATGTCAAAGGCCGCATTCAGAACAGTGAACTAACTAGTCCTCAGGTCAAATATAGTGAACCACTAAAAAGATTGCCGTCTAGTCCTCTGATAGACACTGAATAGATTCCCCATGGGGAAGTATTCAAGTGGGTCGGCCATATTTGACTAGTAAGTCTAATGTTCTAAATATGGCCAAAGGACACCCATAATTTTTTCTTGTTTTCAAAATAATACCCCTTAAATATTTCTTTTTCATCTACAGATTAAATATATTTTAAAACAAATTAAGAAGAGAAGATAGCTGGAATGAAAGTCAGTATTAATGGAAAAGATACTGTGGATTAGTATTAAACACCAAAAATATATACCCAAAACCTACACTAGTGCAGTTCAAATTTTCTGAATTGGTAATTTTCAAAAAGATATCATTTGTATCCCTACAAGTCCTTGCATTTTGAAAACTGGTTTTATTGAGGGAGAATTTATCCCCAAGTAAGGTGTTTTTCTAATTCAGGCCTTTTGGACTGCACTAATGCAAACTACTAGCTAAATACAAGCTCTTATGCACCTCTATAAAACCCACTTAGCTGCCACATAAAGTATATATTAAATATATAAAAAAATGCTGAAATTTCAAAGTTCAACCACTTCAACCATTTTAAAGATATTGCAATGAAATTGGGAATGAGCCTACTACCCATATTTATACGTCTGATCAATACACATGTTAATGACGACTTCGTGAAGTAGGCTTTTCATTGTTCAGTGATTTAAAGGACCTTTTTCTGTTTTTGTAGATTCTGGGGCCTGCTTCACAAAATGACTCAAGTCAAAGACTGGTAATGGCAAAGACTGTTCCAAAATTCTGTTTTTTTAATCCAACCCCTCAATCAAATTGTTGTTGGCAATGATTTTTCCTTTTAGTGCTGTTAACAACATTAACAGTGACCCAAACTTTTCCCAAAATGCTCTAGAACCAACATCACAAACTCAAATTCACATAGCTGGCTATCTAATCTTAGCAGTCTAAGCTAAATCCAAAACAAACAAAAAAAAAAAAAAACTCTTTGCAAAACAGGCCTCTGAGAACAATTCAACAAACCTTGCTGGTGCACAGGCAGGTTTTCCCCTACACTGGGTGACGCGGTGTCAGAGTGAACGGCCAGAACTTCTGCATGCCAAACAACAGGAGTGTGAAAGAGGAAAGGAATACAAAACTAAGTCAAAATGCAGCACAATGCACAAAAAGTAGGGTGTCATTCCATAGTGTTGTCCCTCTGTTATATTTTTATCATCTCTGTAAGATTGTTTACAACTTCTATTCCTTAAAATTTTGTTCTGAAAGCCACATTCAGAACAGGAGACTAATAGATTCACCGGTCAAATATGGTCGAACCACTTGAAAGCTTGCTGCATAATCCCCTCAGGAAATCTATTCAGAGTCTAAACCTGAGTTAAGCAGCAAGCTTTTTAGTGGGTCAGCATATTTCATCTGCAAATCTGTTAGTCCACTGCTCTGAATGTGCTCAAAGTATTCCAAAGGTTCTTTTTTTTCTTTTTTTTTTTTTGCCTGCAGAGATATATGGTGAGATGAAAGGTTAACAGATGGAAAATTAGTAAACACTATCGAATGGCACCATATTTGAACAAAGCATTGTGGGTACGCTGGATAACAGGACTCCCCACAATGCTTACAGAAGGTTCAGAAATGCACGAACTTAAACTGGAAAATATATTACTAGCATCACAAAACGACAAGATCACAAAAATAACTACTAGTAAAAAAATTCATCAATCTGTCCCCCCCCCCCAATGATGTAATTTAGACTAGTTCCAGTTTAAGTTAGTACTTATCTGAGTGTATCTTATAACTGATTTCAAATAAAAGAACTACAGACAAAATGTCATGCCATTTTTGCTGCATTTGTTACAGTAAATATAGTTCATGCTATGATCATAATGTACTAATGAAAACTGAAATAAATATAAGGGAGAGAAAAGAAAATTTAAATATAATGTTGCTACAATTCTCTTTTTTTTTCAGAAAACTGATAAAAACAAGGCAGCAAAGCTGTCAAATGGACAGACATATTACAAAACTGGCAGGAGCAGTGATATCTACTAAAACCATATAAAATG
>NW_019773545.1:7913-23399 GCF_001039355.2 Lingula anatina
AAAAAAAAAAAAAAAAAAAAACCATAAATTTATCAGTTCACGTGCAACAAAAACTTACACGATTCACTTACCCCGTCAGATACGGCGTCGTTTTCTATAATAAATACAAATACACTGACATCACCACTTTAAGCTGTGTTTTTGCTTTCTGGCAAATAATGCGTCCTCCTTGTTGGAAAATGGACCATAATTTATTATTGCATGGCTGCATTGAAGGCAAGGCACTTACATTATATACCATTCTGTTCTTTGGTATATACAGGTAATAATAATGCATGTTGTGTCCTACATTTCGCTGCGGTTATGCAGTGCATAATCATGGTACTCTTGTGAAAGGCCACCGCTTAGAGTTATTTTCTGCACTTTCAGCTTTTCTTGTCATCCTATACGTAAGCTCTCGTCGTGTGCTTCAACCCCCTTTTCATAGAGACGACTACATAGACGCAATATTATGAGAAACCTTTTATTCAGTGTCTGAGATGCGGTTCACGACTGCAATGCAACGTTTTGCCTTCAACGAACAAAGCCTATTAATCTCAATACAGATGTCTGATTGGAATCCATCTAACCACAAACCATCATCAAACGGATTCCCATATTGCCATGCTGATAAAGAATAAGATTTTAATCAACGGAAGACATTGAGACGTTAGCGTTACATTGTTCTGTACCTTCATACTCTTCCATCCCGGAAACCTGGTGAAAATTACCAAAATCAGCAGCCCATCACCACCATTAGACGTTAATTTGGTCATGTGCCTAGATTTAGATGATAATTATCTAAGTGCATGAACTAATGACTGCATAGCTGAGTTTTTTCCCCGCATTTTATTTATCTTAATATGCCTTGGTTTCGATCATTTCCAAACCGCGAAATCTAACTGAATAGAATATGTACAGGGGAGCGGCATAAATACTGCACCATATGTATGAGCTGTTTTTTGGTTTATCTGCCACGTAACAAATAATGTGATTTTTTCATGTGATCTACAAAGGTTGTAATCGAATATGTAACGTCCTTCTGGCTGTCAAGTTGCTACCGTGGTGAAGGTGCCGGAGCCCAAAAATGGCAATGCCAAAAGATTTCTTTTCTTAGGAAGGAGGGCTAGTCTCCCATAGATAGTTATCAGATATGGCGGCTTCAAGCTGTACGTAGGTCTTGCAAAAAAGGATGAAAGATACTGGCGATGCCTAAAAGTTACCACGAGGTGGACAAGCGAAGGTGACACGTCAGACGTCCTTATATAGTTATCAATGCTACGAAGATTGGTTGGCATTTCGTAACTTGCAGCTGTTGGTGTTGGAAAATAAACAACCCAAAGCAGGCTCCGTACTTTAGGAATTTACAGCAGGGTTGCCACGAGAAAACCACTTATCACTTTTGTAAAGCTGCGGAGAAGAGATGCGTAGGCTGGTGGAACTTTCAAGGACCGCAAGTCAATAGTGACGCCATTTTGTGTTTCCTGAAAAGTCCATACTCTCCCTTAACAACGTAAATGGACAAGTGAGGGTATGAAGAACATAAGCAACTGTCTACCTATCAATTTGCCAGAGAATATCCTCACAAGACAGTCCCATTCAATCCGGGGTTTGCGGAGCTACGGCATTGGTGAACTGGCACTGGTTAAATGAACGGCTGAATAAATCTCATCCACGGGCGCTACATTGGAATCCTGGACCAACATCTAAAAATCTTTAGGGAAGGAATTACCAGTTTATTTTACAGAATACCAACCCAACGCACATCTTGATTATAGAAAAACACATATCATATCTTGTACACTCACAAGCACAGGGGCAAAAACAAAGAGTGGCATCATCAACAGGGCACCAACAGGGTACACAGGCATGCGCAATCATCAGACAAAAACCCCACTGAAAACCTGAGGATTAAATCGGAAATCAAGTGACAAATGAACTCCTATTTTCCAGAAACGCTCTTATCCAAAGTGTCTTTAGAGCCTGGGCCAACATAGACCCCTGAATATAACTCCACCCGTAAGTCCATGCCCAGAAAGTCGACGGCCCTTTTGAGGCCACGTGCCTGTCTTACAAAATATCCTTCTTGAAAATACAAATACTGACATAATAACATTATTCTTGTAAGGGTAAAGCACTAGTCTGTAAACCTGCAGTAACATACCCCAATGTCAATAAAATACACGAAAACCCTAACAGATTCAACTCTCATTCACCTTAAAGCAACATGGTGCAATACTTTTGGCAACCCCTACACAACTAGTATGCATGAGTTAAATATAGTTTTGCTTAATTTTCTCACACTTAGCGAAATACAATCGGCTCAGGGTTTCATTTAGATACACGTAAATTCATGTCACAGTGACACAAAATTAAAAGGAAGCCCAATTTAATGAGAAGATAATATGAATACACACAATCTAGAACGGCGCTCTCACAGAGAGAAAACATCCCTGTGTAACAAAAAAATAAGGACAAATACATCTTGGAGAGAGAGAGTGAGAGAGAGAGAGTGAGAGGCTCGTTCGTATTAATTCCACAAAAAGATATACATATGTACATGTACATGTAGGTGTTCAAGGCCTTACACACCTAAAGCTGAATTTCACAAAGCTCATTGGATATTGGAACTATCCCATTGACTTACGGTCCAATGCTTGGCGTGTTTTTCTCCCACGTCAAAACTACGCGAGGTTCTTAACAGATTTTGAACTAAATGTCAGCTAAAAAGAAAATCCTATTAAAATATGATAGCGTGCACACCGTGTGGTATGTATTTTTCAGTAGCTAACATACAGATTTATCATACATGTAGATTGCATATCATCAGGGTCGATGCATGTTGTTTTCATTATTTAAAGTCTGTTTATGTTATTATTGCTTTTAAGCGGTAAAAATGGTACAGATCTATGAATGACGCTTTTAATTTCATACCGTAAGATTATTATGATTATTACTATTATTACTATGGTTATTATTATTATTAAAGTGGCTGTTGTTGTTCTCTACACTATTCTTATTGCCAATCTTTAAATAGCCACAATAGTTATTATAGAGGGATTTACTTTTGTATAATGTGCAATTTATTAACTATATCACATGACAATGTACAAGATTATTTAAAAGAATGCACCAGTGCAGGAAAAATTGCATTGATTGTTAAATGAGGCTTGAGAACGTTTACGCTTAGCAGATCTCAGCTTGTTGTTTTTGATGAATGAATCAGGAGTAATAGAGACAGGCATATGGTTTAAACACCTGATAAAAGCAAATGTTAATTTGCTTTTATCATTTTCCTAATAGGGGGGGGGGGAGATTCATATTTTCCAAAATATTGTTTTGAAAGCATTTTAATGGAAGTCGCTATTGATAATGGCACAAATGCTTTTATTTATCTTCACCGTGACATCTGCATAAATCATGATTGATGCAACAAAAAGCATTTGTTTAACATATTGTTTGATATTATTTTAGTAACGAATACGTTACCCCCCTCCCCGACGTTCATTTATATGGAGATTTATCCTCAGACCAAACCTGTCACATGCAAGTCCGTGAAAATTTCCAAGTCGCGGTGACCATTTCTATTTCAGTTTTAACATGTACTTATAAAAAACACAAAAAATATATAATAGAATGCGTAAATGGATTAATGAAACATCCATGCTTTTTTTATATAAAGAATGCATTGGTGACACTTCCCAATAGAGTTTTGAATAATTTTTAATATGCCGTAAAGCAAAATTTCCTACTACATATACATCTTTTTTAGTTTTAGAAAAATGTCTTGAGCCGAGCAATAAATATGTTTATCGTTTATCGGGCAAAGCTCTAAATACTTATAATAAATGACTACAGTTAACTTTAAAGGTCTAGACAATAGTGGTAAACTAAAGAGCACCTACACAAATTCGCTTTGATAATATAGAACAGACTTAAGAGATCAATTGGCTATGAAATATTTAAGATTAGAAGTCCCACACTTGATTGCTGCTGATAGAAAAGTGTTGCTGAACCCCACGCAGAGCATTCAATGTGTGTTGATTAAAATGAAAGCAAATTTCTATAACCTAACTGAATCACATGCAAAGCATGCTTTAGGTATAATCCCCGATCTAATAAAACAAAGCGAAGCTAACTCAAAGGCTTTCAGCGTCTAATCAATAAATGAAGAATATGAGTGCAGTTTTGTCATAGGATACGCCACTGTGACCTAAAAACAGTGGAATTATTTATAAATCACATCACGAAATTTCGATTCTTGTCACGTTCGTGGTCGTCATATGTTCTATGTGGTAATTACATATCGGAAGTAAAACATGCATATGGCGAAATAGGTTCACCAAGCGTAGACGATATGTTACGATATATAAATCAATAAATAAATAAACAAACAAATAAAAATAGTCGGTCCCTAATCTTATTACGATATGTCCAGAAGACATTGCTTTATTTCAACTAGCTTACTTCTTTGTTAAAATCAAAATAGGTCATTACAACAGATTCTGAAAAAAAATGGATACTAGATGTAAACATAACATTACCTGCCATTTTTTTAAGCAGATGGTTGTTAGCTCCGTGAAGACTTCAAATATAATAGGCTTATTCTTTGAACACTGCTGCTTCTCTCAACACTCCAAATTCAGACAGAATGAACTCGTTGGTAACAGTTTGAAGGCAGCTCGGCGGTTTCTTTTTGATGTTGAAAAAATGTCACCAAGCAGTCAGCATACCGCTAGCTTCCTGAGCTTCGTTCACTGTCGCTTTTTCTCGAGTGAACCTCTTCCATCTAAGATCTCATATGAACCCGAAGTATTTTTGAGTAAATCGACAAAAACAAACCTTTAAAATAATAGGATCTTGACGAAGAGGGTGTCATAAACGATCGAATTATCGCCTTAAATTGGCATTTAAAAAAATCAATGCTGCGAGGTTAACCAACGTGAGTGCCATCAATCTGAAAGCAGTAGGTTCTCTGCATCCCGCGCCGCTGGTCTCCGTGCTCTTTGAAATCCCAAATCACAGCGCGCACGGGTCGTGAAAATTACTGTCGCAACTTCAATCTGCACGCAATTAAGTTAAATTGCGACCCCGACCGTCAACATGTGATGACTACAAGTTGGCCGCATGGTGGCGCGACAAGCATCGCGTTTTCTCTGCCGAACGCTGTCTCTCTCTTTCGCTCTAAAGTAAGTGCTTCTAAATATCTCCCCGCAGCCGTTTATTCGCAGATGTAATCTCGTCGGGTTTATATTGGAATAACAGATGAAAAATAGCCCTGATTGGATAGGCATCCGTCTTTCTTAGTTAAGGCTCATACGTATTACTGTACAATTACTTTGGTTGCTGGCCTAGCACATTATCTGATTTCTATAACCCGCGACTTAATGGAAACTGACAGATTATCAGCGACCGCCAACGACAGTTATGTTTATCATATTTCGTATTTCGTCAGCTATACTTGTTTCCTTGACACGATCCAATGTCGGATCTTCAAATAATCAAAATGCACATCCGATATCAAGTCTCTTCTTCTTGTTTATCTCTTAATTAACATGGAACTTAAACAAGACGAAATTACCTAGCGACTTTGGACATGTGTGGTTTCCACGAGAAGAGAAATTTGAGAAATAAGGAATCACTGATTGGCGTGAAGTTTATTTTTAAGATTGATTTCTTATTAACAAATATTACTTAGTTTTTCGTAAGGCTTTCTGTCAGTCCAATTTTCATGCCAACTATGAATACACAAGGCAACCTGCCAGCGATGAACTGCGGTGAATTATTGCAATGAGATCTAGTGACACGGAATGCCTGTTACATGGAGGAAAAATAGAAGGAATAATGCACACATTTATCCTCGTCAACCCTCAGTGCCATCATTCCGACTTGAAGATCAAATGACACCTGGATAAAGCAACACAGAAGTGTACTAGGAAAAAGGAATTTGAGCTGTAATTTCGGATTAAGTTGATGGTTATTAGTGACTCGAATGATATGCTCTAACTTAAATGTATGTCTACTCTGCTTTGCCCTAAAACGAGAAAGTAAAGCCTTGGGGATTTGCTTTGAAGTGTGCTTCAAAATAACTCCTCGGTCCTCGGTTTGGTGTCAAATGAGACAAAACCCTATCTATATCGTGTAACTACCGCCCGAACTGCAGTTCAAAAGACTCACAGGTATACCTGTTTGACTGTTTAGGATATCGTTTGATATTAAATTATATTGTCGTTAAGACGGAGATTGGAACGATGTGTAACCGAAATAAAATAGGATCTAAACATTATAACAACGACACTTTGCGATGCTTATAAAATTGGCCCCGCACGATGAAACATTGTCAAATAAATTCAGCGAAGATAGTATCACAAAGCCTCTTTTTCAAATTCTCTGGAACAAAATTATTCTAAATATGGATCCACGGAGGAAGGCATTTAAGAATTAGATGGACTTATTGACACCTGCAGTAGAATCAAAGGGTTGGATCTTCCCTCTCTGTTAAGCTTTTATTTAGAAAGAGTGGGATCCAAAACTGAAAAAATAATGATTGAAACGACTCTCCCGGCCTATGGGCTTTTTTTTTAATTTCTTCAAAGCAAAAGCAGGCTTTGAAGTTTAAGGGGAAGCTAAATATATCTTAAAGTTTTTATCCAACTGCTACGTATCTTTTTAAAAGTAAAACTTTTAACTTTTCTTTTTATTCTTAGCCAATCCTATTTCATTTCTTTTTAAGTTGGAGATGGCTATATAATTTCCGTTTTGTATTACAAATTTATACTGCATTTTCTTATGCTCCACGGCTAAGAAAATTCAACTATATCTAACGAAATACGCTTAATACTGTATTAGTAACCAACAATCTGACAAACGACCGCCGCTATAAAATCACATGCGTGGCCAATACAGAGTTTTGCTGTTAAATGTCAATCCCTATTTAATTCAGTGCGTTCAGGCCCCATGAGAACGCAGTAACTAACGTACAGCATATCTTCTCAATTTCGCTTAAATGACTGTAATTCCCGAATGCAACTTTCACTTTCGAGGATACGCAGAGCACAAACCTTGCCCATTTCATTTGTTTTATTTCCGTACAATAGTATAATTAGATATTCCTTAAGCTCCAATTATTATTTACTGAAATCTTGCCAAATATTACTGGAAGACAACCTATGCATTTGAACAGGCATACAATGCTTCCATTTTTGCTGAGGATAAAATGTTGGAAAAAAATCCCTTGTAGTTGGTTCACATGTCTCTCGCTACACCGTTTTTTCTTCTGGTCATGAGGGAGAGGGGTATAGGAGGTGCCTAAGAAGTTAAAGAGGAACACTGCCATCTCCAGCAGCAGCATCATCTTGCTTCTGGTTCGAAAAACGTACACGCATGTCTACGTATTCACTGTCTTTGTAATAGAATGTCAAGAAGGGTATTAATACATAACCTGCATACCACAATTACACGTACCGGTATATAGGAAAAATCTATATTGTGAAAGGATGCATCATATTTCAGAAAACACATGTTGGAATGAATTAATAACTTAAGGCATAATTTGAAGCTAAACACGAAGCTGACATCTAGCTTTTTCCATGACAATTATTTAGATCGATAAAATGACTATTTTCAAAATGGCCGTCAAAACCAAAATTTCATATGAGCGATTCTTCTTTGTAATTCACGCCCAGTAGGGGTTGAGTGACCTGTCCATTACTCATTTTCACTGAATATTAATATTTTCGTGTATTTGATAATGTGGGCCGATTATTCACTGTCGCCATTGACCTTGACCTTGAGATCGTTTTAAATTGCCACAGAAGACCAAATGTAAACACATGCTCTTAGTAGATTCAGTGGGCTTCAATGACATTTTCCGCTGGAAGTTATTTTGTTTAGGTGATATTATATAAATGTTATATAAGACATGTATCAGTAGTTAAATTTACACCCAATATTTGATGCAGAAAGAACAGCAGTATTTTAATAGCAACCATACAGCTCTCAAAGTTCTGATATGTGGTCTCTGGTTTTTCAGAAATTTTAAAAGATAACTCTACAAAATTCAAAATGACGTCAACTTCACCAAATTGTGAATAAAGTGATTGGAAAATCGAAAAGATGCCTCCTAAAAGACAAAAAAAGATAAAACAATAACTCGATTCATTGGGAATTGTACGTTTTCACAAGATTGGGTCCTGTCTTTTTGATTAGTCAAGGAAATTTGCTATACAACAAAATGGTTTATGCACAAAGGCACAAAGGCTGGCGCCAGTCACAACTTTCCTGAAGACATACACGACCAGTGGTGATATTAAGCAGCATTACAAACAAAGAACAAAGCTTTTTTTCTCTTCGATGAAATTTCATTGATAAAGGACATGGGTATGTTAGCATCCTTTTCCATGCTGAAGAAGGCATACAAGTTGGCTATAAAAGCTACGCTAAAAATCACCAATTAATTTGGACATCTTATCTGTATATTTTGAAACTTGGGAACCCTATATACATATGTGTGTGCGTGTCACTTTTCTGTCACATCGCTCTTAGCTGCTACATGTACAAATTTTCATTCGATAGCAAAGGGGAAAGTTACAGCGGATCTGCCATTACCGTGCGACAGACTACTTATATAAAACACTACCCGAGGGGGCTATGAAAACATAATTGTTCAGCAAAATTATCTTAATGTTGAGAAAAATGGCTTGCCCGCAGGACCAGTGAATTCTCCATTAAAGGGATTAGATAGTGCAGCGTTATGAGCATCCTGTTTGTGGCAATCTAAAATCCCTTAGATCACGCACAAGGCTTATATTAGAAACTCTACAGGTTTAAGAAAAAGAAATTCCTTGATAAACAATCTACTTCTCTTGCAAGGCATGTGTATACACATGTGCGCAAGAACGGACACGCTTTTATCACGACATGTGCACGTGGTTATTATCATGTTCTACCTATGTGAACACGGCCAGTCAGTAATTCTATAGGTTATAGGATGAAATGTTTTAAATGGGGCGAATTTGGCAAGTAATGAATGGCAGGCAAATGACAAATACGGTAGTTTATTTTACTAAATCACGAAGTAATATTGCAATACGGAGCAAAAATACCAATTGAATAACCGAACTAAAATTAAAAATTTTGAATTCAGTTTCAGGTGTCTTCGGTTACTTTGTAGCACAAATGCTCAACAGATAGTTTGCTTTATTGGCGGGAATTTCAATGACAAATAAAATCGAGCACAGCCTGAACAATATCTGTCCAGTTTTAAACAGCTTTAACAGCCTTAGGATCAAGGTCAAAAAATTAACTTCAAATGTGTTAAGCAAAGGCTTTGTCCATTCTCCATAAAACAGTAAAATAGACTAATTAATTAGATGGAGAATATTCAAGGTCTTGATGCATTAATATAATAAAAGCCCATCCGAAAGTTTTCTCTAAATATTTCATACATGCGGTAGGCTTATCCTATATTAAAGAAAACTCAGGAGAATTTCAACCATTTACCGAGCGAAAAGCAAGACAATGAATACACTATTCATAGAGACATTTGCAACATAAAGGTATGATGGCAATATTCATGCATACTAACCTATTTTGAAATCGATGTACTAAGCTATCCCCTAAAATCGTAATGAGGACGATAATGTAGTAAGAGAAACATGTGATATTGATGGAAGGAATGAAAGGAAGAGATATTCTGAAATAACGGTTCATTCTAAAAGGAATAAAAAAGCAGGTATATATACCTGGGTTACACGGCAACAGACAATGAAAAATGTGAAAGAGAAATAGAAATAGGCATTGAAAGATCAGCATTTGAGAGCTTAGCTAATGCTATAAGATAAATAAGCATTAGTCTTAGGCGGCGCATCATTAATGTTATATCTGGTCAACACTACTTTACCGCCCAGAGGCATGGACACTAACAAAAACGACAATGAAAAAACTGGAAACGTTTGAAATGTCGCTATATGAAAGGATGTTAAAAATATCATGGACTGAACATAAAAGTAATGAGAAACTAACTAAATTATCTAAAAATAAAAAAGATCATTATTGAACACCATTACGAAAAGAAAATTAACTTATTTTGGACATATAACAAGAAAAGATAATTTGCAGTGGTTGTTATTAGAAGGAAAATTAAATGGGAAACGAAGAAAAGATTAGGATAACCAAGAATAACATGGATGGACAACATAAAACTAATCAAAATATAGCGAACGCATACGATTGGCACAAGATCGAAAGGCATGGCGACCTATGACAGCCAAGCTGCTGAGAGTGGATGGCACCCAATGACGATGATGATGATGATGATGATAGGAGGAATAGCCTGCAACTTCCAAAGCGTTTTAATCTCTCTCTCTCTCTCACTCTCTCTCTCTCTCTCTCTGTCTCTCTGACACACAAACAACACACACGCACACTTTTTAGTTTTCAGGGGTATTAAACGACGTATATCTTTTATCCTTCAGCTGTATACCTATCCAATACAAAGTATTAATTTTTCATTCAAACAGATTTTACATTTTTGTAATACACCGGCGCTTTTATATCAATTTATTTCTGATATTGAGTTTTAATTGGAATATTTTTTTCAAATTATTTTTCTTTTACGCACCGTTAAACTGGCTACTTGTATTCAAAATTTCAAAATCAATTGTACAAGTGTTATAGAAATATAGATAGTTTTAAGAGATCTATGCTCTCTCCTAGTCATGCTAGGACCAGCCCAAAGGGTTCTACCCGATGGAATTATCGCATATTACTTAATGCAGGCGTACTACAGACAACGTAGTCAATTAATTGGAAGTGGTTCACCTGACTACACATTTTCTATTCACGTATCTCATATCAGACAAAAGGGAAAAATGCGTTTTATCCCTAGGCATACCTGAAAAAAAAAGCTGAAATATTACACCTTTAATGTCACATGTAGGTCTGTATTTATTGGCAGAATGTTATTCACTGTAAGAATCAGAGGTTATTTTTTATTGCTTAAGTTGCTAAGGACTAAACGGAACTTATGGAGTCTATGAGAAACAGTATTCACAAGTACAGCTGCATTGAGCAATGTGCTACTGAAGTAGCGAATATGCGTAGTGATAACCAAGTAGCTGACGAGCTACCTAGGACGGCTTAAGTCTCAAACTCAATAACAGACAGTGATTGTTCATAGAGCTATGGTACTGTTTCTGACCCCAACAAAATTGATTTGTTTAAAATACAAATGTTATCAATTTTTCAATTATATAAGCATGACTATTTGGTTGTCCGGCTATTTTAAGGAATTGGTTAGAAAACAAAGATAGATTTAATCATTTTACTTTTTTTTTTACATTTGGGAAGGTCTTTTTCTTTCTTGCTTGGGTTACTTGTCGAGTTGTACCCAAGATTTTCGAAAAGTGGACCGAGCACATTTATCCGATAGCCCTTGCGATATAAGTCCAGAACTCACCTTCTGTATACTTTTATTATACATATTCAAATAGAATACGGTATATGGACAGCTTTCAAGCTTTCGTATTGTTGATCCACAGCAATGTGGTAATTGTAACAGGCAGGTTTCTGATGTGGTGTGTTAGGTGTGACACAGCCCAAATGCCAGGATTGTGTTTTCTTTTTTGACCCTTTTCTTCTAAAAGAGTGGGTGCGTTTATAACATATTTTTGATGATTTAAACATACTTTTAACTTTTCAAATAAACTTTTGTTAAGTTTTGTCTCCATGGTGACCAAGTGTTTCCAGCATTGTTGTTGTAGAAAAGAAAGCGAAATAAAAAGAAAAGAAAAGAGGCAAAGAATTGTTTAACATTTCGTCTTTAGACTTCAGCATAAGAATCAAAACACACACTCACATTCACACACACACACACACACACACACACACACACTGAGTATTTCAAACGGGTTATAGCGATGATGAGCTAATTTGTAAACAAAACAAAAATAAATTATCAGATGTTAAAGTATACAGACTAACAGTGTAGAAAAAACGACAGCAACAAATGTTTTATCTTGATTTAGCATATACCCCCTTTACACTGGACGGCGTCCTTTCTGCGTCCTTTCTGCGACCATGAAATTTGGCATCGCTGTGGTCTTAATAAGGAGGTACGAGCATTAATTTTGTATCAGAATGAATGCTCAATGATCGGCCAGTTGTCGGCACGTAAAATATTATAATTTTTAAACTCTCAAATGGGGCCGGACTGCGGGACGCAGAAAGGACGCCGTCCAGTGTAAAGGGGGCTTTACTGACAGTGTACAGAGGGGGGATACGGGGGGGGGGGTGAAAGATGTTCTGGTACAGTGTAATCCAGCATCAAGGCCAGTGTCTTCCTTCTACATGTAACTCTTGTAAATTCATTATTTCATTATTCCAGATATTGCGATAGATACAACACTCGTCACTGAGCAGCTGCACATGTACGTGAAAAAATACAAGTGTATTGTCCAGCCGCTGGCGAGAAAATACACGAGTGGTTTTCACGTTCAGCTCTGTGCCGACTATTGTACGCGATAGATACAATACGAGTCGCCGAGCTGTACGCGAAATATTACGAGTGCATTGTTTAGCCGCAGGAAACGTACAAGGTACCCGGACTCTATGCTCTATACTATATGCTTCGCTTTTTTCAGGCAGTCCGTCGGACGGTTAGTTTTATAAATGAGGGTCCGGTGGAATGGACTCTCTGTTACGTCACACCGGTCAGTATGCGGCTATCTCGATAGCAATTCAATTCACCGATAACTGAGGCAATGGTGATAACGATTTTGATCGAACATGTCAACTTTTTTATAACTATAACCAAAGAGTTACAACTGTTGGAACTCCTTGCTATAACATGCTTTACATGTACCCATGCATACATGTATGAATTTCACACTATTAATCCCAATCCTATAAAAAGGCTTTCTCAGACGTGAATCGCGGGGTCACGTGACACGGCTTACCGGTGATATATAAATGGGGGCCCAGACACAATGACCTGTTGACTCAACGGAGAAAGGTATGTACAGGTTCATATAGGTGGACTTTAGGCGTGGCATAGAGTTGTGTTTATTACGCGTTTGTTTTTGCATTTTGTGTCCATTTGTGACACCAGCCTCTCTAATTTTCAGTGCGTATCGTACAGTATGTGTATATTTATATGTGCGTGCGTGCGTGCGTGCGTAAGTGAGTGAGTTAGTGCGTTTGTTTGTGTGTAGTCGCTCGTACATTTAGCCTATGAAAGTCACTTTCAGTTCTTATTACTGTATCTTAAGGAAGAAATGCTCTTTTCAACTGAACACTTCTTCATAACATTATTTTCTATTTTCATTTTGATCCAACTCCACCATGCGGAGACCTAAAATGGGCGATTTTTATAAAAAAAACGAAATAATAGGCCTATCCACAGTTAGTCCTGCCCTCAATATATAAGATAAACCTTAGGTTTACATATGTAGCAAATATGATAAGATCCAATAATAACAATCAGATTTAACAACTCAATGATTCAGCATTTTAGAGGTGCCATAAAAGGGTCCTCCTCAATAGGATTCACTTAACTGATATTAATACCCGCTTCCCTAGGAGAACAAGGTATGTGAATGCTTTTGCGTGTCGTACGTGCATGTGCGTGCGTGCGTGCGTGCGTATCAAGCGGGTGACAGTTTCATTTAAACGCGTCTACAATTTACAATCTACAATTTAAGTACATATGAACCCTTTGTTCCTCAGACTGTCATATTTGATACTTTGTCTTGAAAACGCGAGAGGCCGTTTATTAAAATAACGTTTTTGGTCAAATCTCTATCACACAGGGTCAGTAGGCCTACTACGTTTAAATAGTTGCGATTTCATGAAATATAAAAGATAAGGCAAAACCCTATTTGTACTGCACCTTACATGGTTGCGCAACACTACCTCGCAACTTACAGGCGCAGCAACCGTACAAAAGAAAATTGTAATTACAACTAATAGGCCATGTAAGCTACAAATTTTTATTTATCTCTTTTACTAATCTCCAAGCTTATTTATTTACAGTTTTTCCCAGTCCGGATCAAGCGCCTAGTTTCAAACCACCAGAATGTCGAAAAATTTCAAATACACCTACTTTAATGCGGCCGCTCGCGGAGAGCTGGGTCGTCTAATATTTGCCGAGGCCGGAGTAGCTTACACAGACAAAAGAGTAGAGTTTGCGGAGTGGGGCGAACTTAAACCAAGTAAGTTATATAATGATATTATTGAATTCCTAACTGCCCTCATTTATTGATTATTTTTTGTTCAAGATAGTTTGCATTCATGGACTGACATGAAATTACTCCCACCGATGTTCGAATGACTTGCATTTTGAATTTTATAGTGCGTTTGCACTAGGTCACTGCTGCGTTACATGCCTTAGCCGCTTTGACTGTAAATGAGTTCACAAATCAAACATTAATCACGCCAGATATTTGCACATTGTGTCTATAAAGGAGGTGCGTAAAACTACATACATCATATTATAATTAGTTGTAATATCTGTCATGTTTTCCACCTCAAGATGACATGAGTGTCGTAGCACAAAATGCGGTTTGTCATAAAGGTACAAATAGCACCTAAATATACACAATAACGCTTTTACTGTGGGACGCCTTCTTAAATGAAAGAAAGGGATCATCAGGAGACCCGCTGCGTTTCAGCAAAGAAAGGCTACACAGTATACCTTCTGATATTAGGGGCTTCTAATATAGAATTCGAGATTCAATATGAGCCATACAATAATTTTGTAGCATACTAGTGGCGCACCCTGTGGCCAGAGAGTAACTCCACCGTATGGCATCTTGTTGAATACAAAATTTCAGGGCGTGTGCCCCAGTACCTAGGGCTGTACAGGTGGGCTCGAAATGAGCGTCAAACCTTCATGTTTATGTACCCCAAAAAAGGCTGGAAATGTCAACACATTTCCATTAATCACCAAGGTATAATAACCAAATAGTTGACACAATTACGATCTAAAACTTCGTTTTTTAGTGCTAGGTTTCTGATTCTTGAGTAACGCTCGGAATAGAGAGGGTAACGGTGAAATAGAAATTTAAAACTCCATACCAGGTTTACACCTAAATAATGAAGATAAATTATTGAGAAAAATTGACGATTTACCTATATTAAGTTCTACCGTGCAATGTACAGTATACCTATAACCCGTCAAACGACTTGCTACCAACAAATATTTGCACTGCTATACAAACTCTACGCACAGTATCTTAAGCCTTCTTGTTGTGGTAACTACCTGTACATTTGAAGGGGGGGGGGCGGTTTTTAGGAGTGACAGGGCGCGGATGCGAATCCGATTCTCGCCCCCTCCCCCATGGCATGGGGTTCAGGGCCCGCTGAAAGGCCCAAAAAATATTGGTATTTTAGAGGACGAACGGTGCCATTTGGTACGGTTTAGAACTATGATTCCGCTGGTCAAAATTCTAATTTCAAGAGGGGACCATTGGTGTGTATTTTTTTTTTCAGAAATCGAAGGGGGGGGGG
>NW_019773545.1:23970-64227 GCF_001039355.2 Lingula anatina
GGGTCAGGACGCCCCTGACCCCCCCCCCCCCCACAATCTGCCAATGACCCAGACTCTCTGACCAGAGGGTGCACTAGTAGTCTGTTACCAAATGTTACCCATAGTGCTGTTTTGTACAGTATTTTAGTAGGCCCATGATATCATAGGATAACAAGATTTAATTTAAAAAAAGGACATTTATTATATACTGATGTTGATTACAGATGCATTCTTTATTCTCAGACACACCATGGGGAAGTCTTCCATATCTTGAGGTTAATGGGCAACCTATTGGCCAGAGCCTTGCTGTGGCAGAGTATCTCGCTAGGGAATTCAGTAAGTGTAAGAAATAAGATGTGCTTTCCCCCCCCCCCAGGATTTGAAGGGGGTGCAAATGTAAATAAATGTCTCTGATTGGTCTTTTCATGAAAGACAAAATCAAGTACTGGACAGTTTTAATTAAATAGCACTTATGAGGTACTAATAGATTAATAATGAAATACAGATATTTCAAAAAGCCAACTTACTGTGTGGGTGGTGAGGACAAAACGGGTTTTACAGTGGAATGTGCACGTGCATATGTGTGGGAGGAAACGGATTAAAATAAGATCAAAACATTTAAAATACAGTACATACATACTTAAAGACACAATAAAATAACTTTTTATGCTCCCTTTGTTGAAGATACTGTACACATTTGCTCTACTGTGGCCGTAAATGAAACAAATGGCATCAGTTGCATATAAATATTTACCAACATTATTTGGGAGGAATTAATAGTGTGCGAACTTATGGATGTCTGATTACTTTTTTAGAACTTGCTGGAGACACAAGCGAGGAGCAGGCATTATCCACATCAGTGGTGCACGCTCTGACTGATATCCTGGAAGCTGGCTTCAAGGTCATGTTTGAAAAGGACGAAGCGGCAAAGGTAATTATCACAGGATCCACGCGTCGACCTCGTTTCTGTAAAATTTTAAAACTTTGATAAATAAATAAATAAATAAATAATCGTATAAGTCTAGCAAGGTCAAAATGGCAAACTGAATCAAGTTTAATTAACAAACACAAACACACTTTTTGAAGTTGTAAATTACTTGTTGGTCTCATTGATTTGAAAATAGGCACCAAAATATGTAGGTAACTTAGAGTCATACTCTATTACAGAGTTTTAGAGAACTAAAGTGCCACATGTGTATTTTTAAGTAACGTTGTAGGCTGGGCTGTGGAAAAAGACGAAGCTACACAAGAATGTTATGTGCAGCCGGCATTCACTCCCAATTTTGTAGAAATGGATATACTCATTTTGCAATTTTCTAACTTTTAAAGGCTAAACTTGTAGAAAGTGGCAAAGAGACGGTCGAAAAGATCCTGGGAGGGGTGAACAAAATACTTGGCAATAAAGCATTCATCGTTGGGCAAAAGGTGAGTGATAACATTATCCAAATGTATATGGTACACAACATTGGTGGATTACATTTTCTGTGATACATTCTTATTCGATAATAGAAATAAGGCACTTGGCTACCACGTGGTAGGCATATTCATCGTTTCTTGAAAAAAAAAGATGTGCATTATGTAATAAAATGACCTTAACTCTTATGTTATTACTATTCTAGATGACGTACGCAGATTTGGCCCTTCTCAACGTGGCCCTGCAGTCCCCAAACCATGGGATTGGATTCTCCTTAGACAAATACCCAAACCTGAAAAAAGTCGTGGAGAAAGTCAAGGAGTCCAAAAATATCAAAAAGTATCTGGCAGAAAGGCCCGTGACCCAGTTTTAGGCCCAAAGAGACTCTGTCGTCTAACACAGGGGAAATTTAGTTTACCAAAAGGAATATAAGTGACAATGACATAGGAAGATTATAGTATACATGTACCAAAAAAGGAGTGCCAGTTAATGCGAAACGAATGACTGAATCGCGTATAAAAGATATGCTGTTTCAAAGGAATATGAATATATATAGTAGCATACGTAACAGGTGTCTTCTCTTTAGTGTCTCTTTCTCTAGTCTTAACCCCCCTGTTTCGGAAATCTGCTGAACACGGGGGAACAATCCTTGTCTTTACTTGTACATCTTTACGCACGTAAGAGATAACTGAAAACATAAGGCTCTTGCAGTGTAAAATCTGCGTATCCATTTATCTTTGGGCAGTTCACGTCAGTTAAAACGTGCAGGCCTAGCTGTAGTGCCCTCGTTAATAAATTTTCAATTAGAACGTGAAATATGTATTTTGTTGGAAAATTTTACGGGACTTAAGCGCTATAGTTATGCTACTACACCTTACAAACGCAGAAATTTATCCTTATGTGTACCTTGATCACAATGACAGAGAACAGCAAAGTCAAACATGCACAATAAGCCTTTTTATAGCAAATAAATGAAAAGAGAAAGGAATACATATCGCGCGAGTATATTGATCAAAAGCGCTGCACTCCAAAATTTTGGATCAATAAACATGGGACGTCTATACACGTAACCATGAACCTCTTCTTAATATTGGGACCGATTTTTATTTGAATTGTTCGAGAGTACTAAAGTCTTGAACCGTTAATAGCAATTATAACATCACAATGTTTGCTTGACAAACTTCTGAGCTTATGATATTACTTGTATTGGCATAAGGAGCCGAAGACACATCAGTTGTAGATCAATATCGAAAAGCCAAGTGAAACGTTATCAAATGAGAATGCCTTTTTGACAAAAACATGCAACCATGCAATTAGTAACAATATAAACAAAAACATACATTAAAAGAAACAACAATAATACAGAATCAATTCATCATGGATAATTCCCGCACTTTTTTGTGCTGATCGCTATATAAATAATTTTTATACCATCATTTTATTCGACTGGGAAACCAATCGATATCCTTGGTGTCTGCAAACATCTTTGGTAAAAAATAAAATGTGCTTTTATTAGCAGATCTAATGTAAACTTAAGTATTATTTCGACTTACAAAAGTGACAGACAGCATTTTTGACGACAATTTGAAACATGTCCTTTATATACACAGAGTTTATTAGAGTCCGTAGAATATTTTCAAAGGGGGCTTCAAAATAATAATTCTAGATTTAAAACACAAAATTGAGAGCTCTTGTGACTTACAGGTTATCATTTAAATGACAGGCATACTCGTACATTTTTGGCAAATATACCTATTTTTCATGCAACACGTGCCAGTGCACATTAATTAGCGTGTGGACTGTATTCGCACACGCAATTGTGTGCAAGTACACATTCTTTGCCAGACTTACACTACAATTCTTACTCGTGCAAGCTTATACAATAGGGTGAGTGTCATTTAGGTAAAAAAGTAAACACAACCCCTCATTTTCATATAACTATATCAACTAAACAATATTGGCACACGGATTTCGATCTTTTATTCACGCCCTGTTATATGACCACTGATCTGGTTCTGTTTACACTTATTCTCTACGACGTTGGCAATATAGCTTAATATATAAGTTAATCCCTATTGCCATGGTGATTTTACATGTCAAATCGGTGGACAATTCAGCATTTCATTTATGTAAATGGAGGCATGATAATTATATATAGTTTAATTTTTTCCTAATATTAATTCAGCGATGGCTATTCTGATGAAAACAATTTGCATTGTCATATTTATCCTTGCGACATACTCTGGTGCGTGGGATGATTGTGCAATGTCATAATGACGCTGCAAGTTTTAGCTATATAAAAGAAGTCCACTTCATAAGAGGCCCCGTTTGTGACCTGTTGTCATAATAAAGCACGCGTTAAGTAGTACTGCACACACCTTCAAATATAGCAAAATTTTGTTCAATACCGGCCGTTAAACCATTCGCTGCGTCCACACTCCCCATTTCTAAAACTAATTATTTCAGATAGCGATAATTGCAATCAAGCTATCGTCCTCTAACCTTAAACATGCCGTACAAATTTACTTACTTCAACGGGGCAGCTCGTGGAGAGTTGAGCCGTCTGGTGCTTGTTGCTGGCGGTCAAGAATTCACAGATAACAGAATAGAGTTCTCGCAATGGCCAGCTCTTAAACCAAGTAAGTAATACAAATTGTTAAATGAGATAGTTTGTCCATATTGATGATGTTTGCTTGTTTAATGATGAATGTCTTGGGTTTCACTTACTTCTTGATGTAATATTACATAGTATTGTTGTTGTAAACAAATCTTTTGCAATAAAAATATAGATAGGAGCGATTTTGAAGCGAAATTTACGTCTGGTTATGTTCATATGGTTTATTGTGTTACATCTCGCAAATACCACAGTTCATTTGACTCTTTCATGTTTTGGTTAAACAAATTGTCAATAAACAAACTAATTACTAAATTTGAGGCACAGAGGCATTAAAACACACAAAACAATGTGCTTGTGTAAGGAAAGAAAACAGTATTTAATCTTATCTATTTTTCCTAGTAGAATAATGTATCCTATAGACCATGCAAACTTAAAATATGTTTCCCTGTTATTATTTTACTAAATATTATTAGAAAAAACAACCCTGCTATTAAATAGAAATGCTGGAAATAGAATAAGTTTTGTGGTCAATTGGAGAGAAATCAGTGGCGTGCCATACATGGGACAATCTAGCTTCAAATACCGGTATGGGGTATTACCGGGGACTAACGGCAGGGACTGTGTTAGGTGTACATTAACATTCCCATATACCTTTTCAGGCACGCCATGGGGAACTCTTCCGGTCCTGGAGGTTGATGGGAAGGTCATAGGTCAGAGTGGAGCAGTGGCAGGTTATCTCGCGAGAAAATTAGGTAAGTCTGACAAGGTGTGCGCTTCTGAGTTACATGTGCAATAAAATGTATAACATAAGTGTAGGGATAATAATGTATAGTGGGAGTTAAGTGGCTAGAATATGATTGTTCGCTGTGTGTCTATACTAGAACTGTGATGAGGGAACGGTTTCAAGGAAGACCTTAGGTGCGGAAAGCTGGTTTTAGCATTTAGAAATGGAGGTCCATTTCAATCGTAGTTAAATCCATTATTTTGAAATAATGAAGAAAGTATTTGTCAAAAGCACTGACACTTAATTTCTTTTAATCAAACAGGCGCAATGTTCAATTAAAGTGCGTGCGCCACTACCAACTAATCTTGGGTCAAAACAGAATAAATTCTTGGTCTTCTTTCGTTCTAAGTTCTTTAAAGAAAAAGAAAAAAACAAGATAGACGCCCATAGTTGCCATGAGCATCGGTGCTCGAACGAAGGCCAGGCGACCATGTGCTCTTACGGTGCTGCATTTGACAGGAATAAATGTGTTTTTTAATAAACTAGAGCTAAAATAGTCTGATGCTTCTATTGTTACAGTATGTTACACTTGTAAACGTACTGGTACATGCCAAATATAATAAATATAAAGAATTAATAGCTCAAAACATGTACTTGGCAATATATTACTGAAAACACGAACGGATGTTAAATCTGGGAATCGTGCAAAATAAACTGGTTCAGCCCATTGTCATGGGCTGAACGATTGTAAGAAGTAGCGAGTAAAATTAGAAAATGACGGGAAACAGGCAAATATTAGGGAAGCGTTTGGACAACCTGCTCTTTCATCAAAGTGTTATAAATAAGGGAAAAAAGTTGGCAGTTAAATAAAACGTGTGTGTACCCCAGTACTGTGCTTGTGGAGAGAACTTGCGCCTTTATCATTTGATCATCTCAAATTAAAACATCCAAATGTTTTTGTCAATGTAGGTCTTGCTGGAGCGACTAACGAGGAGCAGGCATTATCCACATCAGTGGTACAAGCCCTGACTGATATCCTGGAAGCTGGTTTTAAGGTGGTGTTTGAAAAGGACGAGGCAGTAAAGGTGATTATGACAACATCTGCTAGGTGTCCTCTTTTCTAATTTACTTCACTGTGCAACGTAGCAGTATATTGGTAGCGGAATGCTGTTGTATTACTGTAAAAAGGGGAATGCATGCTTATCACATAAACTCATTTATGACTTAGCTGATTAATACCAAATATGCAGCATATACAAACTGATTTTTTTTATTAAAATGCCGTGCATTTTTCATACTTCTGCAGATAATAGGAACATCTATCTGCAGCAGTACTTAACTTTTTTTAAATATCTTGTTACAATTCTTTCAGGCCAAAGCTATCGAAAGTGCCGTTGAGACAACCGAAAAGATTTTGGCTGGAGTGGAGAAAATTCTCGGCGACAAGGAGTTCATTGTTGGGGATAAGGTAATGCTGACAACCTGACAACAGAATGTTATTCTACTGAAAACTTATCAAAATTGTAGATATGTGTGATTGTGTGTGTTATTTTACATCTTCATAAATTTAAAAAAGTAAATAAAAACATAATTCACCAGTACTGGTACTTGATTATTGTTCTTCTTATCACTTTATTATTATTATTATTATTATTTTAGATGACTTTTGCAGACCTGGCCCTTCTCAATATCTCCCTGCAGTGTCCCAAACATGGGATTAACTTCTCGCTGGACAAACACCCAAAACTCCAAGAGGTAGTGAAACGAGTCCAGAAAAATGGGAAAATCGCTCAATACCTGAAAACCAGACCTGTTACAGAGTTGTAGACAATAGGAGGCGTGGTGTCGTATATTTGATGATTTAGTAGTACAATTATGGATATCAAAAGGACTATCACACAATCTGAAAAATTGATTGAACTGTCCGTGAATAAAAGTTCTCACTTTTAATTCATAAGGGTTCTACAATGTAGGGTTGACAATCTAAAACTACTAGTATAACTCTCGACTTATTTCATTGTAAAGCCCTTTCACATTCGTCCAAATACGTACTTTGAAAGACAAACATCAATAACGTGAACTCATTTCCCACCACATACTGTTTACCTGTACCTGTGCATATCTATTTAGAAACATTTTCAAATGGATAGTTGTTTAATTTTCATTTTTTTCAACACAAACAAGCATACCGTTACGAATGTAATCACGTATATATTTGGTACTTATCCGTCAGTTACCACACAACTTGGAAGTTGAAAAGTGTATAAAAGAATGAAAAAACTATCAAATTTACTCTAAAATATATTGCATAGCCCGTGATAACAAGATAGATTTTGAATATTGTGTTCGCATTTTCGAGGATATCTTTAGGATGACTTAAATGTACATGTAAACAAACATATAACATTGATTTAAAATGCCTTCGATCTTCTAGATCTTGACTATGGTTTTGGAGGATGATTGAAAAATATGTCCTTTGCAATAAAGGTAAAGTTTCTTTGTCGTGTTTGGCGTTCAGAACGAACATCGAGATTCGCTTTGTTAGAATTTATTGGAATAAATATATTTGTAATACATGTATTCCTTAGACGAGAGAATAGTAATAAAAATGAAAACATGTGAGAGTGATTTGTTTAATTTGTTTTGTTGTGTCTATGCGTTCAGTTACATGTACCATGTGTCCACAGAGTTGAGATTTAAACTGTGAATATTATGCTTATAACTTCGGTTGAAATTGTAAGATAAATGAGGCGAGAAAAGTGCTTTGTTTACAAATACGTCCTGTTTTATCTTCAATAAAAATATATAATTTAGTTAATATTTGCTCGTGAAAACGTCAAGCAAAATAAGTCAATGGCGCCGAGAAAATTCAACATTCTATGCACGGTCGAAGTCTTGCCTGTTGTCATGTTGTTAATAGACCAAAGACCAGTTTTTGCATCACTGATTTACTTTCACTGGTTCACATAAGGTAATATTGCGAGTTAATTAAGCTACCGTTAGCTTATTCCTGGTCTAAAAAAACCCTGCAAAGATTCAATAGCCCAGGGAACTACTCGGTTGGTACATGACTGTTCCTTGTCTGACCGAGTTCGGGTGTCAGTTGGATTTTATTAATTTTTAAAAAAGGTTTCATTAAATTTCGGAAATAATAAACTTAAAATATATGAGGTTTGGTGGACACGAACCGGTAGGATAAAATAAAATAAGTGGATGTATTTTGAGTTTAGAATTTCTACTTCGGTAACCCTTATACATATTTTTGACATTATTAGAAGGTGATTATTATTATTATTATTATTATTATTATTATTATTATTATTGCAAGTTGATAAGGAAAATGTCAATTTCCCAAAGTCAATTCCCATAACAAAAACAATTAAAGGGATAATAACTCTCCGTTTCAGCCAAAAAATGAATTTTCCTGGAGTAAACAACAATTTTCCCATACTTACCAATGGTTAATGAATCCATTTTTACATTCAAAGTTAGTCCCTGGTTTTTTTCTAAAAAGGTTGGTTTTTTTGTTAAAATCTCTTAAGAGATTTTAACAGAGTATAGCCATCAATGGAGGTCACGTGGTCTAAATACAAGCTCAGATATCAGAAAAAATAGCTATAACTGCCGTTTTGTGGTAAAACAAAATATATTATATTTCTATGAGTTATTCACAATGTTTTTATTGTGAAATATAGATATCATACGAAGAGTTATTATTCCTTTAAATAGTCTCACTGGCATAGTATATGGCCTATTTATTTACAGATCCTTTTTAAAAGGTGCTACGCGAAGTCCACCATTATTCTATACGTTAATGTATCTTGTAGAGAAACATTGGTAATCAAAATTCTAGCGCTATCTGTCGTATGATTTATGCCCCATATTGCGTCATTTTCTGCTGGATCCAGTCCAAGTAGTTGACAACTTTAGTGTACACACCTGGCTTTCTGCGACCTAAATAATACAAATATTTATTTTGAAAAATACATTTATAATTACAAAATTATATATAATATGGTTAAATAGATAATATTATTTAAAAGACAAAAATAATATGTATATGTATGACTATTTATCCAATGCTATATATAATATAAATATATACAAATTATCAAGCTCTCTCTATATAAACGGTATAAGTAACAGCTGGATCACCTACCTGCACAACCGTCGCCCCAAGACGTGATACCATGTAGCTCAAATTTCCCGCCTGACTTGCACACCAAGGGCCCACCACTGTCACCCTTTAAACATAAATTCAATGATCATGATTAAAAATTTGAAACTGAATTTAAGTTTTATGTTTTTTAGCTCTCTTTCTGTCTTTCTCTTTCGCGCGCACGCAATTTATTGTTTAGTGTTGATTTTTGCTTAATTTTTCAGTTAAATTTCAGTAATTGGTTTGTTTGCTATTCTGATGAAGTAAATTCCTCTCTTACAACCCCTCTTCAACCTTCAAAACGCAAATATGCGGTATCGTACTGGTATTTGTATTTATGAAGATGTAAGTTTGAATACGTCACTAATACGCACACTTCTTGGTGCAAATATGTTCTTTTATGCTACTTTCCAATATGTTGAAAATGACTTCGTTCGCCCAAAGTTATGCGTGAAATTGATTTCACATACGATATTCATTCGCTTCTTTATAAGCTAGAGTGTAACGTGCTTCTACAAATTTCCCGCCTGCTTTTGAGAAGCACTTTGGTAAGGTTAGTTTCCGGTGGCACCGTACATATCTAATATGTTTTTTTCATCTGCATTCAGCACTGATATTCTAAAAACAGCCAGCCCATTCCTCAAAAAACACAAGCACATGTGATTCAGAACACGCATTTACACACTAACACACACATATAAACTTCTTCTACAGCACACATCCACAAGCATGTACAACATGGCAACATGCGCTCATATTCACAAAAGCTCACACGGGTTGACGCACATGCACACACGCCAGCGCACATGACTTACCTGGCAAGCATCATGGCCGCCAGCCTCGTAACCAGCGCAGATCATATTGCCGGTGACGACACTGATATCCCTGTACCAGCTGTTACACGTTTGCCTTTTAACGATGGGCACCAATGCTTGCTTCAACACACCAGAGTTTCCAGTGCCTAAAGTACGCACACAGCTATGAATAATTACAAATGCGGGAAACTACGCATGTGGAAAAGACCACAACAAGATTTGTGGATTTGTATGAGACGTATATGGGTAATTAGAAAGACTAATTTGGATGTTTATGCAGGCAGATAAATACGCAGAAGTATGTGGATAATTTATCAATCGCATAATCAAAGTATATACCTTCAGTATGTTATGATTTAAAAAACACATCTTAATAAAGGGCAGCATAATAGGAATATGAATCTACTAACACTAGATAGTAAACCCAAACTAGATGCATTACTTGAATGAAAAGTTCCCGGACGTTTTAACAAAAGAACTTAAGCCCAAAACGTGTTGTTCACTTTTACAATCGAATATTTTGTCTTTGTCAAAACAGAACAAATCCACAGTACTCTACGTAAATAAAATAACCATGAGTCTAAATAGACGTTATTTCTTTCCCTTTATAAAACAGGAGCGATATCGCATTTTAGTATACTACTGGTTATCTTGGGTCAAAGTTAATAATACAAACTTTAGTCAATATGTTAAGACCAACTTTGAGTCTAATTTTCTTGATTTAATATAATTATATTACCGAGCACGATTCCCCAGCCTGACACGTAACAAAAAGTGTTATCAGCGGCCACGGTCGTGGGCAGGCAGACGGGATGGACACGGTCAGAGAGAGTGACCGGCTTGGCCAGCTTGAAGAGGGTGATGTCATTGTCCCAAATGGAGTGGTCGTAATTCTCATGACGGATCAGCGTCTGAACCTGGACAATCTCCTCGTCAGGGTCGTTGTACTTTCTGTGTTTTCCGGCAGAGATGGACCAGTACCTTGGACTCAAGTTCCTAAAATTTTACAATGAAATGATAACTACACTCAAGATATAACCCTTATTGATGATTATGGAACCGTATATAGATTGTAGTTGTGTTTTTATCCGTTGAAAATACTGTTTTGAAAATATTTTTCATCCGCGGGCAGCGATTGTTGTGTTTGTGCATGCAAGTGCGTCAAATGTATGTGAATCAGAATAAAAAAGAACTGCGTTGTGACAGACTGTTATACCAAAGAAAAAAATAAGTGCTTACCGCTCTTCCAAACAATGAGCGGCAGTAGCGACCCACTGGTCAGAGATCAGACTTCCACCACAGATGTGCGAGCCTCTGTAACGCACGGACACCTGCCATGGCCAACTGCCTGAAATGGCCTCGGTTCCACCCACAATACGGTTGTTTCCAAGCTTAGCGTCTATAGCAGGCGTGCCGCAGCTTCCTTTGTTTACCGTTAATGACGAAGAGCCCATATTTTGATGATGTTAACAATATGTTACCCAATGTTAAGTAACGCACAAATAGTCAAATACCAACGCAATTTAATGAAAAGAAAATCCGAATGTTTAAATGATGTCTATCTGACGTCGAATTTGCATTACCGTGTAAATTTCCTTTTTCGTTTTTCAACGTCTAATGAGTTTTAAATTAAGTCAATGACTTTTAGTAAATTCAAATGAAGATCAAGGGGCAGCGAATGAAGCCGGGCACTAAATTTTGTATGGCGTTATAGGTGAAATGTTCCCGCCAAGCGGCCAAATTTCACTCTTCAAGTCGTTATAAAGTAATTTCATTTATACTTCCATTAGGAAGCTGATCTGTCTACTTACTTGGTGGATCCACGACAGTGTATCTGATAGAGAACCCACTTTCCACCTCCGAACGGTCACTGGTGAATGTCAGATAGAGGGCGTTGCCTGTGGTCGAGATCTCGTTTGGAGTACCCTTCCCGCAGTAATTCTTGATGAATCTGGCGCTGGTTGAACTGCCGTCGTAGACAGAGAGTTTGTCGAACCGGCAGCTGGTGCCACCCTCTTCTACAGCAAAGGCCAGGAAAGTGAGCTTGATGATCTTGCCGGCTGGGGCAGTGATTTTCCATTTACAGTTAGCACTGGTCAAAGAAGAAGCACGATATCAGCTGCCTGCATTTACTTTTATATAAGTCCAGGTATATATATCAGTTTCGCAACTATGGTTTCATAAAAATAACTTGTACTCATGAAAGAAATATACAAGCATGGAAATATGGAAGCATGGATCGCTATTCTGTTTTTATAGCCATAGTTCCATCTCATTTGATAGACTAGTTTCAGAACCAACCCGGGACAGCTTTTTAATTTTCAATTTTTCATACATCCCAACCTCCTGCGCATGAACGTTTGTCGCGCTACACACTTATGCTTTCTACGGAGCAACAAAATCTGGATGAGTGGATGCGCAGTAAATTTCATGCTAATTTGGCGCATAGGGTAAGAGTCCGATAAGCATGCATTTATGCAGATCTTAAAATTAACACGCCTGGACCACGCACCAGGTGTTCAGAGTACTCACTATCAACCTGATACTTACTTGTTGTTGTAATTACCAGTTCCGTAATTGAGAGATTTGATGACTCCAGTTGTACCTGTGAGGTCACGGTTCCCGCCGCACCCAGACTGGATGGACGTGGGTCTGGCAGTAGTGATTACTAGTCAAGAAAATAGATAAACATTTTCATAAAATCAATCTTTAATACCGATTTGGAGGCACATTTTTATTGTGTGAAATCCACATATTTCTATTCTGTAATCTATCTATCATCATTTCAATAAAATTTCCGCGTTTTTTACAGACTGATAACATACTGGCACATGTCATAACCTGTCCCTCTCGCTTGATGTGGTATCCATTGTTGCAAACACATATATATTCCTGTCCTCCGCGCGCATCACAGCTACAGTAGGCTCCGGTTCGACATTTGCTTCCACAACGGGTCGCCGGCGCTGGCTGGTATTCAAACTTTTGTTGGCCTGCGAAAGAAATGATAAGAACAGGACGTAAGTTTGGTTACTCAAACTTGTGAGTTGATCATCACCCGAAAACGTGAGTTAGTGCAAAACATCACACGTATCTGGCTAGATTTGGCTAATTGAGGATGTGTGCCAAGATTTCGACAGCTGTTTTGGAAAAAATAATAATTATTTTTATTCTAAACGCAATTAACGCAAATATTGTACAGAAAATATAAAAATTATGCGGTTGTTTTAACTACAAATATATTATGAGTTCTGAAGCAAATGCATCTATTATAATCATAAATCAGTAAATCCCATTATGCCCGTCTAGCAAACTGACAACGATATCATGTGTAAAAACGGCGTGAAAACTCACCCTTGTGAAAATATCGAGCTATGTCCCGAAATTGTTTGAATGTTTTAATGTCATATACTAACTTCTTCCCATTTTTGTCTGATGATGACAGGTCGTTTAAATTGCTTTTCTGCCACCTAGTGAAATACGCAAAAAAATCTTTCAAGACAAAATCAATAATAAACAGTATATTCTTCCTTCTCCAATCGAAGAATTACCGGAGTGTTGTGGCGAATTGATTTTAGGGGAAACATGACTCGGGTTGACTGGTAAAAGATAAATCAAATAATAATAATAATAATAATAATAATAATAATAATAATAATAGCAGGTTCTTTATGTTGCACGGAAGAGGAGAATCGGTTTGTGTCCGCCTTGAAGTCAAACCCTGTTGAAAACCTGCCGTTTTTCACAAATTTTATGGTAGCGTATTTTTCAAGATTTTCGACAAAAGAAAATGCTACAAACGGCCGATTTGGGCGCAAACTACTCCCTATTAGCAACGCGACTACCGTACTCAACCGAGTCATTAACACTGACTTAATCTCGCGTGAAAAGTGGAGAGTTATACTGATATATCAGGTAAAAATGACACTCACCGCCCCATTCCAACAGCAACAAACTCAACATTGCCCTTCTTCATATGATCCACAAGGAGTTTCGGGTCACCACCGATGTTCCAATGTCCATCGTTTAGTAGAAATACAACCTGAAATTTTCAAATAACTAGATTGTTAATTTAAACAGCATCTCAAAATATTGAAAGCATCTCATACGGGCATAATCTTCATTATTTACATTTGAAGTCGATGTAAGAAAGCTTGAGAGTGGTACAGGTGGATATTTTTGAGCCACTATGTCCAGGTAGTAATTGTACAAAGTGAATGTCGTTTTGGGCTTAGACATTTTTGTCTATGTTTTGGGGAAGTAACGCGAGGAATGGATTTTGTAAGTCGATGCAACTGTTTCACGAACAAGCCAAACCACGGAAGCAACACTGATAGGCGGATTGATCAACAACATTACTCTTTAATTAATTAAGCATAAAATATATGTCATTTTCTCAATACATACCTGTAGAGCACCACGGCCAGTATACCGCGCTCGGTCTAAATCCTGCTTTGCCAGGTAGAGCGCTTGATATATGTTGCTCATGCCTCCCCGATTGCGCACCTGGCCGAGCCTCGTTATGAACTCGCATTTGTCCGACATCTCGTTCAAACTAATGTGGACCCTGGCGTCGGTTCCAAATGTGATAATGCCGACCTAAGCAATAAAATTTATTTATTTATTTATTTATTTATTTATTTGAAAAGAAACAGTGGGTCATACAACCTCCTCCCTCATAGCTTTGGATGTACCCATCCTTCTCTTTACTAAAACAGAATAAGGACCAGAACGAAGCAATAACATGCCAAATGCTCGTTACTGCACCTTACATGGTAAAGCAGAATTGCCCTCCTCTCCAATTTATATTTGCTGAGTCATGCCAGGCAAAAAATCTTTGTTTTTTTTTGTTTTTTTGTTTTTTTGCCTTTCACCCTGGCAAAATCCTGGATCTCTGGTATCAAAGATAAGTTTTCTGTTAACCGAAGTTCTGAGTACTCAAGGTTTACTTCACCTAACCTCTTTTAAATAGATAAAAAAAGATAAACACGCGCCTAACACGTTAGAAGGTGTGTTTTCCAACACTTTTAGCAAGTTTGAAGTCTAGCTATCCAATCAGTTGCCGTACCTGAATCTTTTTTTATGAAATAAAGTATCTATCGTGAAGTAAAAGAAAAACCCACCTTTGTATATAGATATGCTTTGCTATGCTATGCTCCTTAATAAATAATTTATTTATGGATATCTTATCTAAACCGGACTAACACCCCCATTTTATGGAATGACATCAATCGTACTATATATTGAAAGTTTCGTATACTTTCTTCGCCCCCCCCCCCCGCGCCATCCCCTTTCTTCCAAACAGTATAATATGAAGACCAAAATAAAATCAATTTTGAAGTAAAAGAAAAACCCTCCTTTGTACCCATAGATATGTTTTGCTATGCTATGCTCCTAAATAAATTTATTTATTTATTTTTTCTCTTTTTCACAAACGCACATACACACATACCAAGCAATTTGCATCCATTTTCTCTTGCCCAGATGTCCCTGTCCTCAATCAACCATGCCATCCACCTACTGACAAACACACGCGCACACCCACACACACATTTCATACTATATATTTAAAGTTCCTTATTCTTTCTTCAACCCCCCCCCCCCAACTCCACCTTTCTTCCACCTAGTATGATATAAAGGCCATACTCTACCTGCGTGTACTGTGGCGCCACACTGAAATGTTCCAATATGTTCCTGATAAACTCCAACTCCGACTTGAAATCTTCCTCGGAAACGCTGTTAGACTCGTCTACCAGAAATATAAGGTCCACCACCTCCCTCGCCCGCCTGGAGGCGTAGTTCATGCTTCCCAGCATCTGATTTCCAATACTCTGGACCGTGGATAGGCCATTGCACCTGCAGAGTGGCCGGTCTGAATAAAACAGGATGACTATTGCCGCTACCAAACGGAAACATTCGATGTTCATTTTAAGGGCCATCTTACGAATTGCCTTCCAAGTTTTCTATGGACAGACGAACGTCAAATAAATCAGTGTATTTGTCCTATATTCTAATAGCTGTCACGGGGCTCCAGTCTATTTCCCTCAAACAGCTTAAATGCAAGAAGAGAATTGAAACCTTTCAGTCAGTATATGTAGTAAACGCGATTTCAAATGGACTCGCAATATCAGCCGTCTCTTATAAAGACAGCCCATCCAGCATTGCGCAAAAATGTTGGGTTTAGCTTAAAAAATAGGTCCGGGTTTGGAGAACTGGCCCCGAGCAGTTGGCCAATCAAACAGAAGATGCAATTGCCGCCTGGAAGAAGGGGAGACGGTTGGTACAGGGGGCTCCAAAAAGTTGACTTGGCAATTAAACTTCGGGGAAGAGGTTTAATCCGCTTATTGGCGCGTGTGGAGACGGGGAATCCATCAGGGGATTAGTCGACATTGCTTTTAAGTGGGTCGGCCATATTTGACCTGTGGATCTGTCGACGTCCAATGGAGACAGCTGCATGACCGAGATTGACAGTGAAGTAGTGTACTGGCTGGTTCCGTGGCTCAGTTGGTAGAGTTCTCGCACGCGGCGTGAACGTTCTGTCCACCACCCCTATACGACCTGAGAGGCGAGCTTCCAACTTCTCACGGCCCCACATATAGGAGACACAAATGTAGAAATTATCAACAAAGAATATACAAAGAATATATATTTTGCTTATCATTTTAAAATATGTCCTTTGCAATAAAGGTAAAGTTTCTTTGTCGTGTTTGGCGTTCAGAATGAACATCGAGATTCGCTTCGTTAGAATATATTGGAATAAATATAATTGTAATACATGTATTCCTTAGATGAGAGAATAGTAATAAAAAGGAAAACGTGAGAGTGATTTGTTTAATTTGTTTTGTTGTTTCTATGCGTTCAGTTACGTGTACCGTATGTCCACAGAGTTGAGATTTAAACTGTGAATATTATGCTTATAACTTCGGTTGAAATTGTAAGATAAATGAGGCGAGAAAAGTGCTTTGTTTACAAATACGTCCTGTTTTATCTTCAATAAAAATATGATTTAGTTAATATTTGCTTGTGAAAACGTCAAGCAAAATAAGTCAATGACGCCTAGAAAATTCAACATTCTATGCACGGTCGAAGTCTTGCCTGTTGTCATTCCGTTTAATAAACCAAAGACCAATTTTAGCATCACTGATTTACTTTCACTGGTTCACATAAGGTAATATTGCGAGTTAATTAAGCTACATTTAGCTTATATTTTGTTTATCATTTTAAGACGTTTGATAACGTTGAAGGGTTAAATAATTCACGTCAGCGTAATAAAACATTAAAACGAACTGAAAACAATCAATTCTGGCTATTTAGCTATATTTTAAATATCTTCAAGTGTTAATCTAAGCGACATTGTATTAAACAAAGCTTTAAACACATAAATCATAATTGCGTATTTACTGAAAAGCCAAATTACGTTTTCTGCTTTCGCTTTTGCTTGCGTTTAAATAAGCCAGCATGCTGGAATGAGATCCTATTTAGTCATTAACCGCAAAATCCGGGTTTACAGTTTCACGTGTTGGAAACGGGTTTCATAGAAGAAACTACCGTAAGTCGTAAAATAATCTTGACTTTTCAACGGAGAGCGTGTGTATACATTGATTTAAGATAAGTTTACTTAAGTAAAGCTACAAGCGATTCTTAAGCCTGCTTTAAAAATATGAGAAATGAAAAATGAGTCAACCACGTAAAATAACCTTATTTTCGTGGAGTACTTTAGATACACATGTGATTAAAATAAACTATAATTTTCTGTTTTCTAGTCCTTATTTGAAGACGGGTCCTGTTGATATTATAGGGGCTTGGAAACTTGATTCTGTAATTATAGCTGAGAAAGAAAAATAAAAAACGAAAGACATACACCAGAGACTTGACATGTGTTAGTGCTTATCGAACTCCTGTTTCCTGCAGACTTTTGGAGAATCGTGTTGTACTGGCAGTAAACAGGATGTGATCACTATGACTTAACTGCACCTTCACAGAGATACATGCATCGAAACAAGCAATTTGTGTTTGTGTGTGTGTGTGATTGTGTGTGTGTTTAAGTATGAAGGCTGAAAAGCCGGAAGAAAAGAACAGAGCACATATCCCAGCGCAGACACAACAATAGTTTTTAAAGTTACAAAGGAAATAAGTTTACATGTCCGGTGAAATAGTTGTCGTGGATGAAATGGAGCGTACCCTAAAATTCAGGGCTCAGTATGTTTTACTGTTTTAATAATAGATATCAAAGATGAGATTACATTGACCTCTGAAACTGGGGGTGGATGGATGGGTGCACAGAATCCAGGCGCACGTCCAACAACATTATATTCAAAAACTCACGAAAAAGAAAACAGTAGGCCTAAGTCTTGCGAAAGAGTTCCCAAAATGCACTTGTAATATCTAACAGAAAAGATAAATAGGTAACCTAGTTTTGAGGCCACAATTAGTCAATAGTTTTAGGCGGATATTGCATAGTTACTTTAAATCAAGATCCCAATGCCATTTTAATTATTATTTTGGAAATTGATTCCTCAACTGCACGTTTCGCAGGCGGGGTTAATTTTTGTAGATCCGTTTTCGTTAAAACTTGGTCGATAAAACCGACAAACTTGCAAACTCCTGTAGGGATGAGATAATGCCCAAAAGATACTAAAATATTCGTCAATATATAAAAAATAAACTTTTCCTTGATAATACAAAGGACGGGGTGGTGTCATTTGTCTGACTATCACACAATCTGAAAAATGGATTGAACTCTCCGTGAATAAAAGTTCCCACTTTTAATTCATAAAGGTTCAACAATGTAGGGTTGACTATCTAAAACTGCAAGTATAACTATCGACTTATTTCAATGTAATACCCTTTCATTTTTCAACACAAACAAGCATACCGTTACCAGTGTAATCACGTATGTATTACTTATCTGTCAGTTACCCCTCGCTCCACACAACTTGGAAGTTCAAAAGTGTATAAAAAACTATGAAATTTACTCTAAAATATATTGCATAGCCCTTAAATACAAGATACATTTTGAATATGCTGTTCACATTGTCAAGGATAACTTAACTTAAGGAGGACTTAAACGTACAGGTACATGTCAACAAACATTTAACATTGATTTTTATGCCTTCGATCTTCTATTATTCTTAACTGTGGTTTTGGATGGTGATTGAAAAATGTGCCCTTTGCAATAAAGGTAATATTTCTTTGTCGTGCTTGGCGTTAAGAACTTGTGGAAAACGAACATTGGGCTTCACCTTAGTAGAATTTAGTGGAATAAATATATTTGTAATACATGTATTCCATAGATGAGAGAATAGTAATAAAAAGGAAAACTTGAGAGTGTTTTGCATTTGTTTTGTTATTTCTATGCGTTCAGTTACACGTAGCATAAGGCCGCAGAGCTGAGATTTAAACTGTGAATATTATGCTAATAACTTCGACTGAAATTGTAAGATAAATGAGGCGAGGAAAGTGCTTTGTTATATGCCCGTTAACTACGACACCTACATTACAAATACGTTCTGTATTACCTTCAATAAAATACATAATTTAGTTAACATTTACTTGTGAAAACGTCAAGCAAAATAAGTCAATGGCGACGAGAAAAGTCAATATTTATGCACGGCCTAGTCAACTAAGCCAGGGAACTTAGTCGAGTTTTTTTTGTTTTTTTTTTGTGAAACCGGGACCTGGTCTAAAAAACTCACAATAGACCTCCCTGTAAAGACCCAATAGCTCAGGGAACTACTCGATTGGTACAGGACTGTTCCTTGTCTGACCGAGTTCGGGTGTCAGTTCGATTTTATTAATTTAAAAAGGTTGTTTTTAAATTTCGGAAATGATAAACTAAAAGATTTGAGGTTCAATGTACATGCACCGGTAGGAGAAATAAAGTGAGTGGATATATTTTGAGTTTGGAATTTCTGTTTCAGTAACCATTAAAAATATGTTTGACATAAATTAGAAGGTGATTATTATTATTATGATCATATTATCATTGCAAGTTGATAAGAAAAAATGTCAATTTCCCAAAGTCAATTCACAAAACAAAAACAATTAAATAATCTCACTGGCATAGTGTATGGCCAATTTATTTACAGATCTTTTTTAAAAGGTGCTACGCGAAGTCCACCATTATTTTATACGTGAATGTATCCTGTAAACCAACATTGATAATCAAAATTCTAGTGCTATCTGTCGTATGATTTATGCCCCATATTGCGTCATTTTCTGCTGGATCCAGTCCAAGTAGTTGACAACTTTAGTGTACACACCTGGCTTTCTGCGACCTAAATAATACAAATATTTATTTTAAAAAATAAATTAATCCTAATAAAATGACATAAAATAAAACAAAATAAAATAAATAATATTATTTGAAAGACAAAAAATAATATGTACATGTATGAATATTTTTAATACCATATATATTATACAAAAATATATACTGTATATATACAAATTATTCATATATCTCTCTCTCTCTCTCTCTCTCTCTCTCTCTCTCTATATATATATATATATATATATATATATATATATATATATAACAGCTTGATCACTTACCTGCACAACCTATGCCCCAAGACGTGATACCTTGTAGTTCAAATTTCTCGCCTGACTTGCACACCATGGGCCCACCACTGTCGCCCTTCAAATATAAATTCAATGATCATAAGTTTGGAACTGAATTCGATTTTTTTTTCTTTTTGCTCGCTTTCTGTCTGTTTATCTCTCTCTCTCTCTCTCTCTCTCTTTCGCGCGCACGCGCTTGATTGTTGAGTGTTGATTTTTGCTTAATTTTTCAGTTAAATTTCAGTGAAAGGTGACTTCGTTCGCCCAAAGTTATAAGTGAAATCGATTTCACATACGGTATTCGCTTCTCTACAAGCTATCGTGTAACAGTGCCTCAACATAACTAATACGTTTTTTTCATCCACAGTCAGCCTTGATATTCTAAAATCAGCCAGCCCATTCCTCAAACACACAAACACATGCGATCCAAAACACGCATTTACACACAAACACACACAAATTTCTTCTACGATACACATCCATACGTATGTATAGCAACGCATGCCCTCATATTCACAAAAGCTCACACGGGTAAACGCACATGCACACGCTAGCGCACACAACTTACCTGGCAAGCATCATGGCCGCCAGCCTCGTAACCAGCGCAGATCATATTGCCGGTGATGTCGCCGTAATACCAGCTGTTACACGTTTGCCTGTTTACGATGGGCACCGCTGCTTGCTTCAACACACCAGAGTTTCCAGTACCTGAATCAAGCACACAGATATGGATAATTACACATGCGGAAAACTACGCAGAGGGATGTGGATAAGAACACAGGCAGATGTGGATATGTGTTAGACGTATATGGGTAATTAGAAAGACGGATTTGGATGTTTATGCAGGCAGATACATTCGCAGAAATTGAAAATCACGTACACGTGTACGGATAAATACGCAGACGTGTGTGGATAATTCATCAATCGCATAATCAAAGTAAATACCTTCAGTATGTTCTGATTAAAAAAAAATCTTAATTAAGGGCAGCATAATAGGTATATGAACCTACTAACACTAGATAGTAAACCCAAACTCGATGCATGACTTGCACGAAAAGTTTCTGGACATTTTACAAGAGAACTTAATACTTGTATTTGAAATTACCTTGGGCCAAAGTTAATAATACACAGTTTCCTCCATATATACAGACCAACTTGTGTCTACTTTTCTTAATTTAATATAATTATATTACCTTGCACGGCTCCCCAGCCTGACACGTAACACACAGTGTTATCAGAGACCATGGTCGTGGGCAGACAGACGGGGTGGACACGGTCAGAGAGAGTGACCGGCTTGGCCAGCTTGAAGAGAGTGATGTCATTGTCCGTGGTGGCGTCGTCGTAATTCTCATGAGGGATCAGCGTCTGAACCTGGACAACCTCCTCGTCAGGGTCGTTGTACTTTCTGTGTTTTCCGGCAGAGATGGACCAGTACCTCGGACTCAAGCTCCTGAAACAATTCAATGATATGATGAACAACAGTCAGGATATAGCCACAGAGAAGAAATGTCCAAGATTATACATGTACTGGTACATTTAGATGCAACTGTGTTTAGCATTGATTTCGCTTCCCTTACTGATGATTAATGGGACCGTATTTAGATTGAAGTTATGTTTTATTCGGTCAAAAAACTGTTTTGAAAATATTTTCCATCCGCGAGCAATGATTACTGTGATCGTGCATGCATGTGCGTCAAATGTATGTGTAACAGAATATATAAAAAAAAAAACGCGTAGTGACCGCCTGTTATACCAAAGGAAAAAATAAGTGCTTACGAATCTTCCAAACAATGAGCGGCAGTAGCGACCCACTGGTCAGAGATCAGACTTCCACCACAGATGTGCGAGCCTCTGTAACGCACGGACACCTGCCATGGCCAACTGCCTGAATTGGCCTCGGTTCCACCCACAATACGGTTGTTTCCAAGCTTAGCGTCTATAGCAGGAGTGCCGCAGCTTCCTTTGTTTACTATAAATGTCGAAGAGCCCACATTTTAATGACGCTGACAATGTCACTCAAGGTTAAGTAACACACAAATAGTCAAATACCAACGCATTCTAATAAAAAGAAAAACGGAATGTTTTGGTTATGGTTAAACAGATTTTTCTTACGTTTGTACTTAATACGACTGATGACTACCCATTATTCACTCACCACCTCTCTCTCTCTCTCTCTCTCTCTCTCTCTCACACACACACACACACACACACACACAATTAGTGCGCTTGTCCTTACCGCACACCTCGTCACTTCCGTCTCCGCAGTCGTCTTTGCCGTCACATTTGAGGGAGCTGGAGATGCAGTTCCCGTTAGTGCAGGTGAATTGGCTGGGTGAGCAAGTCTCTGAAAGACAATTACACAGCCATGTGATTGCCATGAATAATCATAACGATGCTGGATATCTTCTAAAATATTGCCTTCGCATAAAAATAAATTCCGACGTCGAATTTGTTTTACCGTGTGAATTTTCTTTTTCGTTTTTCAATGCCTAATGAGTTAAGTTAACGGCTTTTAGATTAAAATTCAAATGAAGATCAAGGGGCAGAGAATGAAGTCACACACTCTTCTTAATTTTACACGGAGCTATAGGTGAAATATTCCCGCCAAGAGCTCAAGTTTCACTCCTCAAGTCGATTATAAAAAGTAATTTCATTTAGACTTCCATCGGGACAGCTTATCTGTTCACTTACTTGGTGGATCCACAACAGTGTATCTGATAGAGAACCCACTTTCCTCCACCGCCTCGTCACTGGTGAATGTCAGATAGAGGGCGTTGCCTGTGGACGAGATCTCGTTCTGAGTACCCTTCCCGCAGTAATTCTTGATGAGTCTGGCGCTGGCGGAACTGCCGTCGTAGACAGACAGTTTGTCGTACTGGCAGCTGGTGCCGCCCTCTTCTACAGCAAAGGCCAGGAAAGTAAGCTTGATGATCTTGCCGGCTGGGGCGGTGATTTTCCATTTACAGTTAGCACTGGTCAAAAAAGAAGAACAATATCAACTGCCTGCTTATACTTTTACATAAGTCGAGGTATATAAATATATTAGTTTCGCAACTATGGTTATATAAAAATAGCTTGTACTCGTTTCATAAAAACAACTTGTACTCATGAACGAAATATACAAGCATGGGAATATGCAAGCATGGATCGCCATTCTCTTTTTTATAGCCATAGTTCCATCTCATTTGCTAGGCTAGTTTCAGAACCAAAGCGGGACAGCTTCTTAATTTTCAATTTTCCTTACATCCCAACCTCCTGCGTATGAACATTTGCGGCATTTTGCGTAAAGTTTGTCGCGCTAAGCACTTATGCTAGATACCTTTCAACGGAGCAACAAAGTCCAGATGAGTGGATGCGCGGTTAATTTCAGACAAACCTGCCGCATAGGTCAGAGTCCGATAAGCATGCATATATGCAGATCTTAAATCAAAAAGACTCACTATCAACCTGATACTCACTTGTTGTTGTAATTACCAGTTCCGTAATTGAGAGATTTGATGAGTCCAGTTGTACCTGTGAGGTCACGGTTCCCGCCACACCCAGACTGGATGGATGTGGGTCTGGCAGTAGTGATTACGCGTTGGGTGGTGGGTCTGCGGGTGGTAGGGGGGACGGTGGGGCGCGCAGTGCTGGCTGTTGTATGAATTATTTGAACAATACTTTAAAAAACGTGCATTGTACATTTTCTTTAAAGGATTACATATATCACGAATGTCAACTGTATAGATAAACATATACATAAAATCAGAACCTTTAATACCGATTTAGAATTCCAATTTTATTGTCACGAGTGAATTTAAATCCACCAGTCTCCATCCGTATTTCTATTCTGTCTATCGTCATTTCAATGAAATTTTTTAACAATATATCATAGTCTTATCATCATTATCAACGTTACTGAGTTCCACTAACCTGATGCTCCTACAGCTGACCAAGTCATCTTAAAGCCGGTCTTCTTCACGGAGTCGTCGCTGTTGAATACGACCACCACCTTATTACCGGAGGAGTATACTGGGGCGGGGGCAGTCTCTCCACACAGACGTGCTGAAATACAGCGAATCAAATGGCAAGGTATGAATACACAGAGTAATAATAAAACACAAACGTAATCTGTAATCTCATCACATTCGATTTTCTTTTGTGCGAATTCAAGACAAATAGATATTGTCAAGGCACACACATGCTTTCTTTATTTCCCCCAGTTGTCACTTATTTTCTCCAAATACTGTCAGACTTACTGATCTGATTCGAAGGACTCTGCGGGTAGTCGAAGATTGTGAGAGTGTCGTAGTTACAATTACCGCCGGCGTAACCTTCTATGTTGAATGTGGAAGCGAATTCCATTTTGATTCTCTGAAATGATTAGTTCCAATATCTACTTCGACTTTTTTAAATATTGACAAAGTATGGAATTTGCAACGGCAATTGGACTTCTATCTTAACTTTTCTTGTAAATGTGATTTTCAATAAACAACTATACGAGCTTTTCAAGGAATGGGTTTTGCAATTAAATGTTGCCCAATACTTCCCACGTCTCTTTCTTGTAGTCAGCAAAAGAAATTCAATGTTTACAGAACATTGTCTAACTATCACCTGCAGTTTTTTTTTATCAAAGCGTTTTTTCACATTTTCTGTAACATATTACTAACAGTTTTGTATTTCGAAGTACAGCATGGATGTATCACACTCAACCTGGAACTTTGTCATTGTCATATTTTCTATTGTCACATTAGTAATATCACATGATTGCGCATACAAAGCGTAAAAGCAAAATACACTTCCACCAAACTGTATGTGTATGTATATGTATTGCAGTGTTTCATGTCTTATATGTACAGTACACAAAGAAAAATTTAGAAATTAATGAAATTATTAAGAACGTTCACTGAAAAAAACAACCCCAAATGTCTTACCATTCCGCTGGGAACGGTGATGGTCCACCTGCAGTTGAGATCGTTAACGTAGCGGCTCGGGTAGTTAAGACTGTTGATGGACCCGGTGGTCCCACTCTGGTCGCGGGGACTTCCGCAACCTGAGTCAACGGCCAAAGGTCCTGCGGTAGGTTTGATGGTTGTAACAACGGGAGCAGCAGTCGTAGCTGTGAAGAGATGTGATGCTTTTTTTAGACAATTACCGCCTTCGTGACTATGAAGAAACAGAAAGGGGGACCTCGTATGTGGATTTATGGTGTAACGGATGGTGTTCGCCATTTTCTTGAAATTACCAAACATCACTACATGTACTTAGTGCTCGTTTATCTACTTTCAAATATTGTGCACAGGAACTTTTATCGTATGAAAGCAATGCAACACCGATGCTTCACACACTACTTACTATCTCTTGCTCTCCAGGACAAGCTGAATCCAGCCTCGTGAACGCTCCTGTCAGACACAAATTTCACAATGACCTTGTTGTGGAGAATACCAATGGAGTTGGGGGCTGTCTCTCCGCAGTATCTGCCTAAAAAGTGGCACAGAATAACATCCTTCATACATTGTAGTTCAGTTTTACAAAATCTAACGTTACTTATTCAAACAGTGTAGAACATGTTTTCATACACTGTAGATTTTAAATATAAAGGTACATGTGCCGGTATATCGTTTGATAGAGTATGAGATTGTTGTTTTCACTACAAACAAACACATGATCTCAACCATAAAACGATGAAACACATCCGGTACGTGAACTTAATTCCGAGCACATGGTTAGCTTACCGATTTCTGTTCCAGTAGATACCGATCCAAGATAGATGGCCACATAATCGTACTTGCAGTCTCCGCCACTGTACCCCTCAATGTTGAATCGGGAATCAAAGGAAATTACCATTGTCTAAAAGAGCAACAGAAACAGATTGAAAGTAAATACCTTTTGTTACCTAAATGTATAACGCACGCTTTTACGCAAGATGCTAAAATCAAAAAGTAGTGCCTACCAATTTGTCAATTTGCCTCTTTTAAAATTTGCCGTTTTAAAACCATCGTGATTCACGTTAAACAATCTGCTATTTGCAGTGAATTTAAAAATATGCAATTCCCAATTTTCTGGACGTAAATTATTTATTTATTTATTTATTATTATTTTTTTGTAACAAGTATACAACATGTGGGCCTAGTCGCAGAGTCCTTAACTGTCCCTCCCAATCAGAGATTTCCAGTCACTATGAGCTGTTAGTCCTGATCCTCAGCTATCAGAATGCCATTAAACAAGGGGCAGTGCCATTAAACAAGGGGCGGGTGGGGCGTATACCTTCCCAGCTGGCACTGTTATCTCCCACTGGCAGTCGGCGAGGTCGTCGTAGGCGTTAGGGTAGTTGGAACTGGTAATGGTTCCCGTGAGACCAGTCTGGTACTTGGCACTGCCGCATCCAGAGCTCACCACCGGGGAGGCTGAACACATTCACAAGTCAAAAATCAATTAAAAAAAGTTATTCCAGAATTAAGAGGAAACTACATGTAGGCCTACCGATCCTTTTTATGGTACAGACAAGATTTTTTTTTCTATAGGTTAATTTTTGCGCCAAATATTTTATGCATTATTACACCACATACTGCATGTATTGTTTTTGTATATTATTGTATACCAATGTTCTTTACTTACATGTAACACCTCCACCTACGTAAGTTATGGTCAACTTGAAGCCACTGGCCACGGTGTCGTAGTCAGAGTGAAACTTGATGAAGATGTCGCTCTGGGTGGTGTAGAAGGTGGGAATAGACCCGGTGCCGCAGTAAGTCCCCAGCTCCGTGGCCTTGTCGCTGTCTCCATCGTAGAACGACACGTAGTCGTAATCACAGCTGTAATATTTGACATCTGTTCAGACCCATTCTTTTCATATTTTTATGTTGTTATTGTCAAAATATTATTTATCCCATAGCTATGATAAAGGTTACATCTTCCAAATTTATTCTGGTATGTACCAGAGGCAATGCTATAATGCGGTATTAATTTTTATTATTATTTTTTTAATTTTTGAAAAATTTAAAGTTCAGTACGTTTTTTTTATCCACCTGATCAAATAGGATGAGTGCATTAAAATTACCGAGCAATTACAAAACTAGTTTTAATGTATTCTTTTTTTTACATTAAATTTTAAACATGTTGCCTTTCTTAAAAACCATAGCCCTCACTTTGAATCATCCTCAAGGTCAAAGTTGTTGACCTCGACCTTGATCAAGCCTCCCGAGTAACCTTGTAGATGCCACGTGCAGTCCATGTCGTTGAAGTAGTTTCCTGATCCATACCTAGTGTGTGACACTAAGATGGACTTACCGCCGCTAGAGGTGACACTGCCACACTGCGACGATTGGGCCTGAATACCTATGGAATACAGGTAGAAATAAAGAAGCGGTTTCAAAAAAAAGATACTTCATGGTATATATTACCACTTCATGGGATAAATGCCCTGATTTTACTGACAAGTCGACTTCATACAGAGACCTCTACCTTCAGGGGCAAGACATACATTCTTTCTACTGTGTACACACCACTACTATAAACCTGCTCCGTCAATAAAATTACACATGGTCAGCTATATGTCCTAGTTTAAAGGCAGGCAATGTGTTTATTGATAGACTTTGTTTATCTTACTGTACAGGTTCCCGTTAGAGCCAATTATGTGTGTCCCTGACGCTGCTTTATTTAAATTGACACCCCTACTTTAAAATATATTGCCTCCATTCGAGGCACATTTATCTCAGTCCTCAGTGTAACATCATCTACATGTACATATTTTTTGTAAATGTCAGTTAAGGTCAGAAAGTTCCATTTGTGACATTTTTTTAATGACTCTGGTCACCTACAGCTTTCACATACATGTATAACAGTTCCCAGCACATGTCAAAGCAAACACGTGTTCCTGATTCTTTGTACAATAAATATATATACAAGCCCAACACTTCAAAATAAACTTTCGTAGAAGACAGAAGCATTGTTTTTGTCTCTCCCTTGAATTCTACCTCAAACGTCAAGAACTCGAGAGTAACATGAGATGGGGAAGCCCAGCTGCTAGGCAGTGGTGATCCTAGCTATGCTATCCGTAAGACACAATTTCTTTCCTCTCTGTATTTTTTACACTTGTGTGTGGACACCCCTGGTCTCTGAGTCAGTTGCTTTCTTATTTATGTAGTTTTCTATATTGGATTATTATCCTCTTGTATTTTTTAAGTATCCTGTCTATTGTGCATTTTGGAGATTCTTTATTTAACTTCATGTGGACTGTAAACGACGTGTGAAATGGAGGAATCAGGAAAAAAACCCAACAGGAGAGTAGAACAATTCTTCAGTGACTGGGATGAACGAATTAAACAGGACGTTTTGAGTAGCCTGCTTAAGAATGTTGAAAACAACAGCTTCAATAAACTCGAACGAGATAAAATACGCACTGTCATGAGAGTGATTAACGTTACTTCCCCCAACAGCAAATATACGTGTCTCTCTCGACATTATTGTCTAGAATGAAACATGATATCGACCTTTTCGCCTAATTTCCACACCCAACCAGAAATGAAACATGTTTTGCTACAAATGTCCCAAGAAGTGGTAAATATCGCAAAGTCGCCTGAGGGTACTTATTTTTTAACCAATGAAGTAGCCTTCTATCATGAAGTAGTAATGCTTATCTTATGAAGTGGTAATATACCATGAAGTACCTTAACAACCGTTTTTAACTGAATGCCATCTGTTTAACCTTTGTTTTTGTTGTCAATGGGGGTATGGATAACGTCGAATAAATTTTCAGTTATAAGCTTTCCAAGGAAACGTTGAACCCAGGAACTCTTGCATGCAAACATGACAACCAATACACGTGTCCTACATAATTAGGGCTTAACTTGTTGTTCTAATACACTAGCAAGTTATTCGACGTTTGACCTCATGCTGTGTGCGAAAACACGAAATGGTTCATTTGAGGGTTTCCTGCACTGAAGACGCAGTGGTACATCCTGGTGAATCTTTGTCAAGGAAGAGATCTACTTAAAAGATTTTTTGCAGACCAAATTTTTTTTAACAATTAAAACGTACGAACAATCCATTCGGGTTCTTAAAACGTTTTTTCCATTAGATTTTGGTTATTCGGTGAAAGGCAAAATGACTAATTTGTAGAATAACTAGACTTTATCTTGAAGTGAGACCTAGATGACTCATTTGTCGTTTTTTCAAATAAGTGCATTCGCTAGCAGTGGCTTGAACCAGGAACTCTTGCTCTAAACAAACTTCAGACTTTAGACCCTGACATCATTTAATATACAGACTTGACATTTAATATGGAATATTTCAGTTTCGAAGGTATACCTAGGTAAAAATGCGTTCTTTTTTCAAAAAACTAGGAACTCATATAAGATTTGTGAATGTAAAAGTGTGTAGTCAGGTGTGTCGCTACCAATTAACTGACTTTCATGCCTGTTGCGCTGCTACATTATGTTATTTGCAGCGATTTAATTGGATAGTGTTCCTTTGGGCTGGTCAAAGCTTGGCTTAGGCAAAGCTTGGTTCTGCCAAGAAAGTATCCATATTTCGGCAACTACTGCATAGAAGAATTTGAAATTTTGCATGCAAGCGGTCAGTTTTGCAGTGCGTAAGATGAGCCAAGTAGTGCATTACAAATTTGTTAATCTAAGGCAGAATGGCGCGAAAAAGACAGACATTACCAGAGAGTTCATAGCGCCAAACGGAACGGTCCCCACAGTTTTATAGAGTAATGCCCAGATTGATGTACCTACATTGAGGTCACCCCCAATGTATCAAAATCTTACCTACAGGGTACAGGACCCACGGTCTTTCGGGATACGCTGCTGCAACTAAACAAAAAACACTTAGTCCGCTCAGAACGAGGGGTAAATTGCCACCAAAATGCGTTTTTCAAAGCCCTTAGCGAACACCAAACTGGTTTTAGCAGGTAAGAACACCAAACGACCTCCGAGGCACCCACTGTAAACAGCAAAGCATCGTCGTCTGTTTCTCTAATGAATTGGGGGCCATGACCGTTTCTGGGTAAAACACTGAAACTGCGTGGCTTTCTTAATTGAGGTCAGATTTCACCTGTACCGCCCCATTAGTCAAAACAGAGTTTACAGATATCCAGAAGAGGCCTACGACGAAGCATATGCCGGCTCTAAAATGACAAGGGTGATTGACAGCGTCAGTATTTGGAGTGGATACCACATTGGTGCCAAAACACCAATGGTAGTCATCGACGAAAACCTGAACCAGATCAAATTAAGCAATAATCTCGGAACCACTTGACTATCATTTGATAGGGGTCACCTAAGGAACAATTCTAGGTTGCACGGTGAGGCTGCAGGTTCACATAGAACACTTTTGATAGCAGATAACTTACAGAACCAAGGGAATGAGCAGCTACCCTGGTCATCAAAATCGCCACATTTGAACCACATAGACAATATCTCGGTAGGCCATTACTCGCCGAATCAACTGCCTACATGTCCTACAACAAAACTGGACCAGATTGGACAATTTTAGACCGATGCCTGGAATATTATTCCAGATTGAACCCTAAAAACCTACCCCAAGGGATGCCTTGCCGCTTAAGAGCGCTGGCAACATCCAGAAGAGGCCAGGCGTAACAGCGACCATTACTGTGGCTAGCAACTGACATGAGGGTCTTTTGTGGAGCGTATAACCCTTTTACAGACAATAATTTGGAAAATATGGAGATCCAAAATATCTCTTTTAATGGAAGTCGTATGACATAGAATAGGCAATGTGTTTTTGTTTGCTTCTCTGGCGAACTCCATTAATGAATTGATGTCACAATGACATCAAAGAGATAATTTAAAGTTATTAAAACACGATTTTAATCCTTATTTTCATTTGTCAGTCAGCAAAATAGGAAAAAACTGATAAAAAATTATTTCGAAAAAAATATTCCATATTAAATGTCAAGTCTGTATATTGAAATGTCAACTGTCTAATCTATAAAATATTTTTTGCTTTCAGTGCTTTTCTCCGTTTTTATTTAATTTATGTTTACAGTGTACATGGAAATAAAATCTCAGCAGAGATGTGAAAATTCATACTATGAAAATAACAAACATACTGACAGTTACCATCAGAATGTTTAACTGGCGCGTCTAATAAAAACTACATGTTGATTTGTGTCAGATTTAATCGAACCATTGTTAGCGAACGTGCATCAATCAGTGCATGAGTATTAATTTTTATTTTGAAACGCAACGGTCAATAATTTAAAACAATGCCCTACCTGCAAACAATCCAAGCAACCCTAGAACAAATAGAAGACCCATGTTGACGGCGATCGTCCTGTGGGCTCAAACTGAAGTGGTGTATATAACGTGGGGCTGTTTTCTTAACGGCGTAAGCGGCCTCGGCACGAGGGAGTGCCCCTGAAGAGACGCAGATGCCGTGACGTAACGATTGTCTCACGAGAGACTCATGTCATAAAGGTGTGGGTCTGGAATTAAAGGTTATAGGGAACATATCAGTGATCTGATCGATCGCAAAATTTGGCCCAGCAAGTGATATAACTATACTGTATTTCAAAGCTGTCAGCTAGCCCTGCTTTATCCAGTTTGCCATGCAGCTTTTGTTGATATCAAAACAGCCTATATTTTCCATGTGTAGGTAGCAAATGTCGGTATTTTGACAAGTGGTTTAAACAGATGTCAACATGACATAATCCACCTTTCAGTGGAAGTTATTGGTTTGTTTTCTTTAATGAAATCTAGCTTTTTAAACAGAAGAATGGTTTTAAACAAGGAAGTATAACACACTATTGGATTTATTGAAGTACAGTTCCCTGTAAGCTAGGTTCAAATTTAGCTGGTGTCGCAAATATCAACCATAATGAATGCGAATGGTGCGGAAACTGTAAAATTTCTCTCACGATAAATTCACGTCACACTCAAGGAAAGAAAATTTGCTTCCCGCTGGACACCGTGTAGCCCCCGTGTTATTGTAAGAACTAAAATATTATTTATCAAATTGTTATCGCAGTTTTAGTACAATAGTTATAGTTTGTTAGGTCATAGTCATTCTAAAATGTATGTGTACAAAATAAATAAATAGATGGAGAAAACGTGTATGACAGTCCTCTTCCCCCATGTCTTGAGATAATTCTTAATGGTCACTCAAATGTCTGTGTAATTCTGTTAAAGTCACGAACTTAGACCACAGATAAACTGGACAGGTCGGAAAAGAGACTAGCCTGCCACTGTTCACGTGCGTGGAGATTAAGGCTCATTCCACATGAAACATTCGTTCTACATAGTTGGATCCACCTCCGCGGGGAGTCTCGCTGAATGCAATCAGGCGAACACACCTCCTTTTGTTTCCAATGCAGTCGTATGATGACCAGCTTTTCTGTATTGTAATCAACGCCAGGAGGAGGCTTGTTAATTTGTTTGTCTGATTTCATTCTACATAGATAGTTTTTTGGGGAATGGGCCCTTAGAAACCATTAAGTTGATGAACACAAACCTGTGGTCTGGTGGTTGCTAGGTAGCTGGAGTAATATTAGAAGGTGGTTGTTTTCCTGATAGCCCCCGCGTACGTGTCACAGTGTATTATATATATTATACGTTTTCTCTTTGTCTAATTCGTGTAAACCTTAGAATTTGGTTTAACTCTCTTTTTATATCTTGACAATCCCCCTATCTCTATTAACGTCCCTATGTAATCCATCCTGAGCCGGACACAAGTTAATATAGTTTTGAAATATCTAATGTACCCTTTTTTACTATTCATTATAAATAATTGTAAACCGTTAAACAGTTCATTTATTATTTTGTTTTACCTCACAAACTGTTGCAAATTTTCTTCTCGTAAACTTTGTTATCACTTAATAGGTACTATCTCTTTTCCTCTTCTTTCTTTCTGTGCTTAACTGGTGCTCCTGATATATATGAAGTTTTACATTTACTCTGTTGTATATATGTATATACATGTACCTATCCATTTGTTTTATTTATTTACTTATTTAATTTAATTTTGTGGAGAGCATATAATGCTTCCAGCGCCTTGCCTCCACTTCATTCTTTTGAATAAACGTTGTTTAAAAAAAAAAACCTCACAAAATAAGCAAACACCAACCAGGTAAATAATGAAAAACGAAAATTAAAGAATGTGTCATTGAATCAATATATCCACGTGTCTTCAAACCATCACGTGTCAGTTGATTGTGATAAAATGTGGATGGAGGGATAGGAAATGAACAGACATCAATAGTACCTAACCAATATATGTTTTACTCTTTTATCTTTTATAGTCAAATAACGCATTTTAGGAATGTTTTTTAGCACATTTTTACCGCGATTCGTTGCCATCGACAAACGTGAGGAATGTTTAATTTCACCTTGGTCGCAAACCGGGCATACCGCATAGTATTCCAATACAGCTGAAGGTTTTAACAATGGGGAATTCTTGCACTTTCTGGCATTGCAAGGGTTTCGTTACGTGTATTTTGTAGCTTTTTATAAACTACCTAAACGTCCAGGAATCTCTAAGTTTAGAAAAAAATTCGCCCCTAAAATTGCTACTACGCAGTTGTCTCTTCCTGATAATCGTCGCCCATTCAATGCGTCGCATGGAGTAGTTATCTAATGTTTAAATATATCCATCATATCTAAATACGATAAAATCTATTAGACCTATGCACCCAAGTTCATGAGGCATCATTTATCGTGATATGCTGCAAGATGGTAGAGCTCACACGCATCTTAGATTTTAACACGTACTGCCTACAGCTACTATGGAGGATTAAATTAACCGTATGACATTAAAAGACATTTATGTCTCCTCCATCCCAGTGCATCACAAACTTGCATAGTCCCGTTCATAGCAAAAGAGAATGCAACAAAGACTATCGGGTGTTCGTGATTTGGCCAAACAAGGCCGCTTTTATTATATAAACTTACTATCCTAATAATTTTAACAATAATAACAATGTGGCAAATTGTTGCCTGCATTAAATGTTATGGCCTTAGGAATAAAAATTAAATATGAAATATTAAACAAGACTCATCATCCTAAAAATAATGATGTGACGAGTCAGCAAAAGTACATAATATGTTGTAAACGTGCCGTAACGGTTCGAAATATCGATGAACTGCTGGAAAGGTCTCATCGAAGGAAAAGCCGATGAAATTTTCTGAACTGAAGATTTAAGTTGAAAGTTGGAGATAACTTGTAGCTTCTATGTATCGTGCGCGACAACGGAATGAGCGCAAAATGGGTCAGGCAGTGACGTCCCATGGTATAAGTAGCAACATGTGCCTCAATTGGGACCACCCCTCTAGGTAGAATTGAGCATGTGCAGAATGCGCATGTGCGTAAATAAGCTCTGGAGATTGTTGTCGCCATAAAATATCGTTTGACTACGCCAAACTTTCCTATAAACTTAACTTTTTACTTTACAGAACATTCAAAACCCTTCCCAGAAGATGCTAAAGACATGATGATTTTGTTTTGTGAAACAAATCATTAGAAATATAGAAATATCTGCACCGTTTATCTCTGTCTCCATTCTATTTGAGGTTTTTAAAGACATCTGTTCTTGAAGATCGGGTAATAAATCACACCTAAAGCAATCCAGGCTGGAGAAGGCGGCGGAAGACGCGGCGCTGAGAGGTGTGACTTATGTGTAGTCATATGCATGGTGGGTGGTTGTATAATGAACTTCGCGCCGAGAGAATTCTCTAACACCCATAGAGTTATGAATTATTCATATAATAACTACATGTGTACATTTGTTTCATGTGCATTTATTACAATATTGCTATGTAAGAAAACTTACTTGTAACACAGGGTTGGAGGCCTTTTTACAGAAATTGAGTCTATTTGCACATTAACTTAACTTTAACACCCATGTTTTCTGATGAATCATCTGGTCATTTGTTGAATAAGTTATATGGTTTCTTATAATCGCTGTTTTCACCCTGGCATCTGAACATAAATCGCCTGATAAGTGTCAGGATTTCCTACGGCAACGCAAAACCTGGAAGTATGAAACTCATTTATTGGGTAATTGAAAAGTAAACCATAATTCTCTGAGACTTAGTTGACACGTAACATAGTTTCATCGATTTTTCGAGGAATTCATTTGTACAGAAACCTCGACACTATTGGCCATTGGTTTAAGTTTGGTTTTTTTATTTTTTCTTTTCACAATGATCACGGAATGACCTAAATGCGACATTATTGAGTACAGCATGAATAGTTGTACAAGTGGTTGTACGACGTGAATAATTGTTCTGAAATTTACATTTTGCTCATACACATATCTTTTAAAACCTGCGATTTTTGTTTTTGTTCCCACACATTTCATTACAATCGACCTGTTTGACATTATCTAGACTTCGACATTTTTTTTACTTTATAACCTCAAACAAAAAAGGTAAACATTTGCATTAACTCAAGGCAAATGACAACTCAGCCGTCAACCGATTTATAGAGTGTTTCAAAGCAGTGTGCATCGTACATGATATATTGTACCACTTAAACCAGTAACTGATGCAATAGACCCATTTTGCCCAGATAACAAAGCTATTAAGCTTAAAATTGCATAAGGTTTAAGTGTTTTGCGTTTGCTTTTACGTGGAATCTATCTGAGACGTAGATACGGAGTGCAAATGTCGGTAACATGGGGTGGAATTTTCACCATTTAAAAAGCCACTTAAACACACATTTAGGATACAAACGTACTTTTGCATCATTGCCTTAAGTCTTTATTATTATTCATTAATTCATTCTTAATTTAAGGAGCTAATTGTGCTATTGCAAAATCAAATATTATAGCCTCAATCGACTACTTTTAATGGAAGGCATTCCGGAAGATTAATAAATTTTGAGAATGCAAACAAAGTTTGAACCATGTGAGTCTCTCCTCGGCAACCAATTAAAACACACAACAATCTTAGTTCAGATGATTTTGCATTATATTGCCACAAGAACACGGTAACATGAATCACGGTTCACAAGTATGAGCTCTACAGTGTAACCTATGGCCTACAATTGGCATTACATTGTTGTTTGCTGTCTCAAATACCAATATTTGCTGGCGCAACTCTATTTTGCTTTTCAGTTTGAAAAACTAATGAAATGTACCAATAAAAAAACTAGCAGGTTGTGTTTGTCCTGTTAATTAACATGCGAAAGGAAACAGCCTTTCAATTGATGTGGAGAACACAGCTCGGTGAAATGTATTGATCGTTAATGTAACAGCCGTTGGTTAGGAAGCGGATGCAAAACCCTCGTTCTTTGCTTGGTGAGAGTTTGGTGAGAGTTTGGATAGCTTCTAACCTAAGCTGTCATTGCATCAACATAAGTGTAAACGTAGCTGCAATTGAGGACAGAACTCTTGAAGGCATAGCAGAAGCTGGTCTCGATTGGCTGGTCTGAAAGCGTACAAGAATATTGGTTCTTCAGTTTTGTTCGTGAGGACAAAAACGCCCTCAGCAAATTCATTATAACCGGTACGTCTTGCAGTAGCAGCTGTATAACAAACATAACGTAACCCCGCGTCATAATCGAGCTTCTTTGTTCGATATCTTGTAGTAGAAAGCATCTGAGGCCACGGAAGTACCACCTTGGTGAACTCAGCGTGTGGCAAAAAATCAAAGTTTCTAAGGAAGAAGCTATCTGCTGCATATCACAACGATAATCAGACCTTGGATAAAGATGGAAGACAAAAAATGCAAATATGTCAAACTTGTGCGGGACCAGTGTCTACAAAAGGGTGTTGGCGGCATCAAAGCGCTGTCCGTTGCCTTCCGTCACATGGACGTTGACTATTCCAAAGCCATATGTCTGGAAGAACTTAAAAGAGGACTGCAGCGATACAGAATTAACCTGAAGGACGAGGAGATTGAGACGCTGTTCAGTACGCTAGACAAAGACCAAAGTGGACAGGTAGATTTTGCCGAATTTATGATTGCACTTCGACCCCCCATGCCCCAGGCCCGCATTGACGTCATCAACGAGGTTTTTGATATGCTGGACACTTCAAGAGACGGAAAACTTGAAGTCAGCGATCTCAAAGGTAGGCTAAACGGTGCAATTGGGCGCACTATTCCGCTGGTGTTATCTAGAAATCTAGTTGTTGTTTTATTCATATTATATTCTTTTTACGATCTCGTATCATGGATATGATATTTGTTTGCACCATTGCAATCTAAAAGTATCAGCAGTGCTGTTGTATTGCCCAAGGGATTTATTTTGGTCGGCTGTGAACAGAATCATGATGTATCTAAATCGAATTAGCGTTGATGTACATGTTTATCAGACATAAAGAATCACTTTCCGTCAAAGCCTCATTCACTCCCTTCTGGTCACCTTTGAGAGTCGGAGCCCGTGACATTTATACTTTACAATTTCGAACCTGGATCAATTCCGAACCTGCGGTATAACTTATCACACCTGGGCATTTCGAATTTCTCTCCAGAGAAAAGGCTTACATTGATTACCAGGTACATGTAACAGAAAACCATACGGACTTTCTCGAGACTGATTCTGTTATGTCTACTTCATGTAGTAACCATCCATACAAAGAGGGATATCTAGGCGCATATGCACATCGTTTTAATCATGACGTTACACAATTGCAAATCCGCCGTGTTTGGTTTTCGTTGCGTTTTCACGTGTATTTTTTTTTTCCTTTTTTTTTTTTTTTTTTTTTTTTTGGACTGGAACTTCACTGCTTCAAAGTAATTGCCATAACAAGGGTAATAACGTTTTGCACTGTAAGCACCAATAGCATTCACTATAAACGTACAAAACACGGTGTTGAAGAACAAGCCTACCAGTTTTGCCCGTATTTTTCACATAACCACACGCTGCGATAGCTTTCTTATTGATAAATTCTACGGGAATATGAATCGATACCAAGAAATACCTGGCGAAAATATTCCCTGATTGTATTGACCTACTTGACTTCAAAACATTGTGGGGTGTTTAATTAAGTGACGTAACAACGTCAGATGCAATGGATTTTACAATTCATAACTGCATTAAAGCGCCCATTTAATTATATTAACACGTGACAATTAGTGTTGTAATATGATAATTTATTCGGCATTAGGTGTGATACAAGCTGAATCTAGTCCCATAATGTAAGTGCTCCATGAAGTCAAATATTGCTCTTAATTCCAAGACCAAATTTTTGGTCTATTTTGAACGAGAATAAATCAAAAGCAGTCATATTAAAAATTAGGTTTTTGGGTCTATGAAAAAAACACGGAGTGTCTCATCGATAGTTTCCAGATGAGGACTAGACAGATTGATTCTAAATCGAAGTCGACTGTATTTTATTTGATTTCATTTGTAAAAACAGCTTTTAATTTTAGTTCTTTTATAAACTGGACTTGGACAGCCCACATTTCTTTACTCTTCTTCAAAAACATGGTTCCTTTCGTAGTATTATAGCTGGCAATATTGTTCTTGGCCAGTGTGTTGTCCTGCATTTACTTTCCTCATTTAAGAAATATGAACCCAGATAGAAAGACCAATTTTGATACCCACTGATAAAAATGTGTACTCCACATGAAGTTTACACGCACTAATTGTAGAATATGACTGCTATAGAAATTTGATTTTGTACCACCACTTACATGTACAAAGTATTATTGCGGATTATATTTCAATCTTTTGTGCAGTTATAAAAAATGTAAACTGCATCGATCTTTTTAACATCAAGTCGATGTAAAAGTTACTTGTTTGTGCAAACTGCATCTAGCAATTATAGATGTCTTTGTCATAACATTTGCCTATTGGCGTGCTTTGTTGGTAGTCTATTCTTATCCTTAATTAATTGATTTATCACCATTGGTCCGTCTACTGATGGAGGCTCGTCGTTCTGTTTATATGGCAACTACAAATTAATGTCAGAGATAAAAACGACGGTTAATGATGTTAATTGTTCAGATTGTTGTTCTAATTGGTGTTTCTTAAATTAGTGACCACGCTGAGGAAATAATTGTATAAATAATGATAACTTGTCTGGATCTTCGATCCTATTTCCTATAGAGCCTAGTGAGTTAGGATACGAAGTTGCAGACTTATTTTCAAACAACACAACTGTATTGACGCGTAGAACCATGCAATAGCGTACTCGTTGATTTTCACGAAATCGTTTTAATTTGAGCACAGGGACGCAAATACGAAGGCTAAAATTCCTAATATCTGTCTGTAATTCGTTTGTGATTTCGAAAATCAGTGCTTACTTCTTGACATCTAAGCCACTGGAGATTGGATAGAAACAGTTAGCTTAAAATTAGCAGAAAATGACTTTTTACATGGTATTCAGTAGGGCACAAAGATGGGGAAAAGATGGGGTTGTTTCTCCTTGCGCTACTGCTGAGGGAAAAGGAAAGCGGTGTGTACACTCTTCCTCTGAATCTAAGGAAAGCTGTGCCTACACTTGGATCCACCATTTAAACATTTAAGCCTCTTTGCATTGTACACATTGTACATTGTACACCCTTTTTACAGCACGTATGATGAACAAATTTACATAGCGAACAGTAAACTTGGCATTTTATACATTCTCCCCTACCATCTCTCTGAAAGGTCTTGCAGCGTACACGGTGGCGTGGGAAGGTTAATCTTTAAGGCGCTATGTCTTGGGTATATAAAAAATGTAACTGACATTTTCAGTGATGTACTAGTACATCACGGACTCTTAAAGGGATAACCTCATCTCAAGATTTGCCAGGTACCAATTACATGTAAATATACTCCCCTACCCAAAAGGGGTCACCCCTAACGCAATGCGTAAAGTGATACAAAAAATCATGTGATGAATCAATGTTCTTTATTCAACTTCTAAAAAGAATTTTTTTCACAAAACTTTACCGATTGTACTACCAATGAATGAAATAACAATAGTAAAAAAATCAAAGCCACATTTCAGTATTTTGTGCAGCATCTTCTGGATTGGAGGACGCACCTGTCGTGTCTGTGAGAAGAGTCCAAGGATCGAGGGATCGAGCTGGCCATTGGGTGGGGGTGGCAGTGGGGGGG
>NW_019773545.1:64252-75921 GCF_001039355.2 Lingula anatina
GCTGGATCTGGATATAACCGGCCTATATATATATATATATATATATATATATATATATATATATATATATATATATATATATATATATGCTGTTCACTATGTAGGCAAAGCCTTATTTTTCCTACATATACATTGCAGTATACAGTACTAGTACAGTGTGCATGTATATGTACCAGTGTGTGTACATGCTGGTATACTGACTACCATATGTATGTGAAATTATGAACAAAATATTTCTCTTGAATACTGAATACGCCAGCGGTGAGTGGTCAGTTCCGAAGGTACATTTTATACAAGCGTTAACTTGATCCTGTAGCTTGCTTCAGTTTTAAAAGACAAATACAGACATTATTATGGAAGATGACATTTATGGCTTTAGTCTTTAGAATAAATCTGTTATTTGTTGTACTCGACTCACCGGCATGATGTTTTAGGATTATTACATAAGACCGAAATGTACATTTTGTTGTACATGTTACTAGGAAGTCAGATTATATGAGACAAGTTAACACACTTGACGCATGGACGGCAACCTTTTAAAACCACACGTAAAATAACACGTTTAGAGTACGTAAAGTGACAAACCAGAAAATTAAAATTTCAGAGGCACATTAAATAGGAGACGGGTGTCTTCCTTTGCTGTATCTTTATTATTGCTTTAATAAAGACAAGACTCTCTGTAAATTTTCTCATCACAGAATTGATATCTTAAACTAACGTGAAATTTCCGCTACCGTGCCACAAATAATCCACAGGAAGGAAATGGTATTCTTATGTGCGATAACTTAATTTCCCACATGAAATAATCCGTTTTCTTGATTACTTCAGGTGTATATTCCCAGTACGCTCGCAAACACGAAAACTACATTAAGGGAGTATGGACAGAAGACCAGGTGTTACGTCACTTCCTGGATGCGTTTGATTCCCCGGATGAGCCAGACGGTATAGTAACCAGAGAAGAGTTCCTGAATTTTTACGCAGGGGTTTCATCAACCATCGAGGATACATGTTATTTCGACTTCATGATGAGACAGACGTGGGGCTTACCGATGCGGCGAAAGTCAAAAGCAGGGAATGCAACATAAATCATTTATGTTAGATTCTCGCGCGAAAATTTAAAAAGATCCAAATCAGATCTAGAAGCGTTTTTACTGTGAGCACAAGTTTCAAAACATGTGCGTTTATATGCACATGTCATTTTATTCTTTAAGCCTTCCCTTCTTATCCGTCATCAAAATGTTTATATTTCAAAACTTGGTTGGTAGTATGGGTACTTGAAAGAAAACGGAGGTATATTACGGTCGTTGCAGATAATCCTGCTAATGTGACAAATGTATATAATTCTGTTGGTGATAAAGTTTATTTGATGCTGCTACAAATAACAATACGTCATGGCCCTCTTGTATTACTTTGTATTTATGCAGTCTTTATATCGTTTGGATTATTGTGAGCCCGATGATGTGAGCACTGTCTAAATTATTCAATTGTGCGCACGGATCACTTTACTCCTTGACAATTTCGAAACTCATTGTGATGAATCTTTGAGCACGCTTTTATTTTTTTCCAATTATCTGCAAGACAATATCATATTAGTGTAGCACAAAATTATTCATATTCTCCTTTTCAGTCATTTTTATTGCAAAATAAGGCATCAGAGGAGCAATTTGTCTCATTACATGCTTGAATAAAACTATTGTGATGATAGCATTTCAGTCTGTCATGTTTTAAAAGGAAAAAAAAAGAATATAATAACACTGTTGGGGATTCTTCTTATAGCCCTCCTTTAACCATGCGCCGTAGAATTATTATAAGAGCAGCTTTATTATCTATTTATGTCTTAATCTCAAAGTAAAAGTGCTACCAGAAAAATCACATTTTATTTAATAAACAACTAAAATTGCTTGGATTAAGGTTATTATTATTTCAAATTTTCATCTGAAAAAGTTGGACAATTTTCAAAAATGCAAACATAGCAGGCTCAAAGGCTTACACATGAATGAAGGAAGTTTTGGGTGTCAAGAAAGTTGTTAGCACCCACCCACATGTATTTTAATCCAGAAAAGTAATCTTCTTATTCAAAAACACCGTAATAACACTAAGCTTCACCTTTCGTTACGTGGGTAATGGTGGGTAACAAGAGCCCAACAGTGCGTAACCTGGGTATTTTGAGAAAAATTCATCATGGCCCCGCTACTTGCATTAAAACATACATGTAGGCTTTTACTATTAACAGAAAGTCGCAATGTCCAATATCAAATGAAATGAAGTAATTTTTTCAAGGTTTTCCACATTCTTATTATTCCCATTATATATATCTGCTGGGTAAAAAGCGAGTTTCCATGTGCTTTTGGAGAAATTCCAAGATGGCCGCTATTTTCCATATGGTAACATTGGAATAAACTACTTCCAGGGATTTACATTCCCCCTTATCAAATTACTTAAGAGGTATCTAAGGCTCCAGATTGAGTTAGTAAGTAATGTTACAGGACGTCTGTCATATAAACTCATTTTCTCCTCAGTGTTGTTAAGCACTGTGCCTCGGTGCAAGGTCTAAATTATATTAATCACATATCCCAGGTTGAGCCGTAAAAAAAGCATATAAAGCTACCGTATTTAATATATATATATATATATATATATATATATAGAAAAACCTTAACTATCCAATCATTATCGCACATTGACCCTGCACTAGAGTGACGTCATCCACAGCAACCACGCCCTTTCCTGCCTTGCCGATTTCCACTGACAAACTTATCTGTAATATATGAAAGAGATAAATGTTAAAAAAGAATAATGAGCCCTTTTTCATCATTGAAATAATTTTCTTCAAATGATGTTAATTATCTACGCCCACACAGGTTGTATAGTTCAGAAAAAGAAGAAACAAATTTATCAAATGCATCAGAAATAATGAAATATGGAAATGTGTAGAAAATCGTCTTAAAACGTATCCTTACTTCTTTTAAAACACAGAAAGAAGAAGAAGGCCTACATAAGCTACTAACAGAATAACACAATACGTTATCTGTCTGCTAGAACTGACGGTCTTCAATTCGATTACAGTTTATCTATTCAGCTACCTTCTTGTCAAGAAAACAATCGATATACTGCACCAGTGGGTGTATGTTACACGGGCAATCATTAACAGTATCGGCTCTTTTCACGTCAGTGATTATAAACAGTTTCATTATATCGACAGTACCCATATCAGAGTATTGATATGTCAAAGTAAAAAGTGAAGTCTGGTACTTAAATATCGCACTCGAGTGCGGTTTACAGTGACAATATGCCGCCATATTTTTTGGTCTTGATTCAGACTGTAACCTTTCATTCTCACCTCCCAGGGGAGGATATGGGCTAACATACAAGCATTATATTTCACTGCCAGACCAGGCATTTTACCCCCGCTTCAACCCATAAGTGGTAAGTACCAAGCGGGGAGACCGCAGATACCATTTTTTAAGGATTGGTACATGCATGTTCCTGGACGGGGTCGGACGCACGTCCCGCCGCAGTGCATCGCATATGTAATGTAATTGATTCGACTTTTATAATAAGACCTTTGAATAGTAAAACTGTTTCTGAAACGCTCTTAAGAGAAACGCTGTACTTTACTATTTCCCTCTTGTAGCGACAATGCGCAATCTATTGATCTTCCACATTTCTTTTTTCATTTCCTTTTTCGTCTTCATTCCATTCTATTAATCAATTTGTTTAACTACATGCGTTACATTATCAACAGCAGATGCTATATTGAGAGACCACCGTTCATTGCCCATGATCAGTGCCAGCATAGCGACAATTTGGCTTACCCTAAAGGGTTCCTTGCTCGTCAACTGAACCCCTGCCTCCCGCCAGTTGGTCGATGATGTTCCCTTGGTCTTCCACAGCGTGGTGTCCGGACTGGTATTAGTATTCACCTGCACACTCAGGGTACCAACATTTGCGCCGTCCGTATAGTACCAGAAATGAAAGCAGAAATCGGTCTGGTTCACAGGCAGCAGTGGAGAGGATATTCTTGCCAAGGTGCTCGGTTTCATCCCATATGTGTTAACGTAAGCATAATAGCCTGTGAAAAGACATGAATTTGGTGACGAATATCGCTACGTCTATTATAAAATAACCGATAAGAACTTTAAATATGAAATAAAACAATACTTCATATGCAATCAACATTGACTTATTAAAAACAATATAAGTGACGACATTCCTTACTCAGAAAGAATGTTGTTATTTAAACGTAAGTAAAAAAATATAAGCAGATGAGACTCGCTATGATTGCTGTCTAACTGTCTTGTCACTTATCATTAAGAACTTTACATGGAAAAACATATATGCAAGCAACGGTTTAGTCTTCAATTATACCATTCCTGCGACTTAAAATGACACTAAACAACGCTGATCATTCCATAATTCTCCTACCTTTCCCCGTAGTCTTGTCAACCATTGGACCGCCATATTTAATTCCTGTCAACGCGCCGCGCGTCCTGCTCCAGTCCACAGTATTCTGGGAAGCCTGAATCCAACTGCAGAAGTCAGTCTCGAAATCGCAGTCCACCTTGGTCTGAGTGGCCTTTGCTATGTTCGTAAAAAAGTGTCTGCTATACTCTTAGTGTTATTCTACCGTATAACAAGCAACTTTTATCGTATGTGCTGATAGAAGAGTTCAAAAGAAGATCATTTTCCCTACAAAACCAACACAGATACCAACGCTGTGGTAATGGTTTTGTAAGAGGGCAAATTTGTTTTCAACCTTCTGAAAAAAGGACCAATGGTTTTTAGACAGTCTGGAAAGTGCATATGCATTACCTTGATTCGTGGAGTCTGAACAGTCTCCGTCGGAGAGGGTGACGTCATCAACTGCAATATCTCCTCGGTAACTATCGCCGCGGACTCCTTCAAACACCAACTATCAAAGGATAATAGTACATGAAGTTGTAGATATATCATTTCTTTATTAGTCATTATTTACAAAATTCATCAACTAACAAGAGAAAACAAAATCAGCCCCCCCTCCATTATGCACGTACGGAAGGGGTATTCGATAAAATAAAATAAGATAGTACAATTACTTCAAATGTCATGTCAGGTATTTCCACAGAACAAGATTGAATTTTATTTTAGGTTTCCTGATTAACTTTATAAGTTGTTGCCAGAAATACCAGAAATACCAGAAATACTCAAAGGTTTTGTGAAGCATTCTCTTTGAACAGAATGTATAAAAATAGGAATAACACGACGTCACACAGTAGATAGCACCTACATGTGCGACTATACGTGACACATGTAGACAATTAAGTAATCAGTTATTTAACATAGAATATATCTCCGCAAACTAATAAGGCATTTATTTCAAATGATTGTGAGGTATAAAATATGCCAATCCATTCAGTCAAATGTATCATATGCGGTTTATATTTTGAAATTAATTTTCAGTGGACTCTTTTATAATAACTCTAAACGTGATTTACCTGAAACACTTTAGCGGGCGTGAGTTGTAAGTTAGCCTTCTTCCAACCTTGACCTTGGTCACCTTTCTTTGACCAGGCGATTCTCGGTTTCCTGCCGAATTCTTGTAAAATCAGGTTCAAGGAGCCCATGCCATCTCCATACATGTTGTAGTAAAAGCTGAAACACTTTTTGCTGGTTCCCTGCAAAAGTTTTACTTTCTGAAAGTCGTGTTTTATTCCTTTTCTCCGTTAATATGGCCATTTGAAACATGTTTATTAACAGAACAATAAGTTAGTATTCTAAGATGTTAGAGGCTTATAGAGGTTTGAGATATACAAATCAAAGACGAAAGCATAAACGTGCATAAAATCCCAAGGATGACAAACGCAGGATATGTGACGAACACCTTTAATGAATTGCGCTGAGGTTATAATTGAACGATTCCCCTGACAATCACGCCATTATAATTATCCAAGCTGTAATTAAGGTTCCAGATTAGGTAAGGTGGTATTATTGGAAAACACAAAAAAACTCACTTCAAAGTACGGCGAGGCAACCTGAGCAGTGTCTCCACGGACACGAGGACTGGAGGTTTCGATATAGATGTATTGGCCTATGAATATTATATGAAACAGGTGTCAGTTTTGGCAAAAATTTGTGACCAGAAGTTGGTCTTAATTAATTCTAACACAAGAACTTATTATCTATTTTGATCATTGGTGTTCCAGTAGAATTAAATATTTCACATATTCTTAATTTAGATACAAAAAAAGCTTATGCCCGAGATCTATACGATTTGGCACTCAACGAGCTAAAGGTTTAATTTTTTCATAGGTACATTTGGATGAAAAAACAATCTACAGTGGGATACGTCTTGTTCAATTCTTTACAATATGCCTTAGGTGCTTCAGCAACCTGTCGAATTCACCTGAAGATGACTAAATTTTAGTACAGCAATATAATTAAAACATGGATTAATATATATTCTGCGTCTTACCTTTCTTGCAATCTCTCCTGTCACACTGTGGACCTGTTGCTGAAGACCCCGTAGTTCCCCGGATCAGCGTCCAGTCAAATGTGTCGTCTGCTGCTTGGGTCCAGCCACACATGTCCTTATTGAAGTCACAAGTGTGGATCGTTTGTAGTATTATACCTTAGTAGGTAGGTAGGAAAATTATAAAGATGTGGAATCTAGGATTTGGGTTTAGACAGACAGTTCTGTCCACATAAGTCATGAGAATTTGGGTTTTTTCCTTTTTTTTAATTTTTAAATCTATTTTTTTCAGCAAATGTCAGTTGAGAAGAAGCTGAATTATAATACATGTGATTTGATTGGTGAGCCACAAAAACAACGACTGCTCGAATTATTGTATGAAAATATTTCAGTTACATGCAGGAGTACAGTATGAGCATAGGGCGATTATTGGTATAACCTACCAGCGTTATATTTGCCTTTGTTTCCAGTCAATGTTTTCGGGAAGAACAGCTGCTTTAGAACATCGGTTTCGCTTTCGATATTGATACAGCTGGTCAATAACACATCGTCTATGGCGATATCACTTTTAAAGCTCATACCCCGAACAGCTTCGAGGACAATCTGCAAACAAGAGAAACAGTTGAGTCTGTATGGCAAAACATATCAAACTGACCCCCCTCCCTTCGATTTCTGAAATTAAATTTTTGAATAGCTGAATCATAGTTTTAAACCGTACCAAATTGCACCGTCCGCCCTCTTAAAAAATACCTTGAACGTTTCCCGTGGTTTTAAGCGTATAATAGTCGTTTTCCAGCCTGGACCCTGGTCTCCAGTTATGGTCTGTAGTGTTTCGTTGCTGGCGCCCTCTATCATGTACGTGATCACTTCCCCAGCCTCGCTTCCGTACATGGAATACGCAAACCTTGTAAAACACGAGCGATGTCAATAAAGCGTCCCAAAGTGTGTAAAGATGATATTATTAATTGTTATACATGTAACACTGCAACAGCAAGGATCAGAATTATATGCCCTCCAATATCCATGTGTCTAGGATGATTTAAATTGTACTTTTTTCAATTTTTTCGAATCTTAAAATAGTTGCCAAGTTGCACATTTGTGTTTACTTATTTAATTTCGATTGTTTGATTAAATGGGCTCTTTATACATGTATGACTTTGGTCTACGTATATTTATGTATGTACGCACATGACATCAGTCATCAGCAAATGTAAGTCAACCCCTAAGATATGATCCATATGAATTGCAAAACTCACCAAATTGATTTGCGCCACCCTAAATCTTATTACCTAAGACAAATGTCCTGGGCGCCCAGCGGCTTGTGAACCAGTGGCGAGGTCAGTCTGGCTCGATGACCACGTGCGGACGGCTCGGATGCCTCCAAGTACAGGTAGTGACCTAAACATATACCGGTAGTACTTTAAGTTTCCGTGAAAAAATGTATGGAGCATACAAGTACCGTATTACAACCATGTGTAAAGCTATAATTAACTTAGATTTGTCATTTTATTTTGACTTGAAAGTGGTAGGACTTCATGTGTGTGTGTGTGTGTGCGTTTGTGTGTAGTTAAAATTAGATACAAGGGCAGGTTTCAATATACAAAAGTATTTTCGGATGAAAATGGTATCTTTACTTCAACTGAGGATAAATCTGTAGTAGTCCTCTGACATAAATGAAATACTGGTCTAAAATCTCTTTCGCTTAATGATATTCCACTTGATTCGATTACTACCGTATAAACTTGGATGAAATAAAGTTACGAGTATGTTGACATTTTCAGTATGGTTTTAATAGGACCCCACATTTACCTTCTGATGTCTGCAGAGTATGGTCAAAGTCCGGGCCTGTGTTGGCGCTCGGTGTCGCCCCCTGTTGATATGTAAAGTTTTGTTGGTCGTCTGCTGTGTTTTGCTGCCAGCCGCAGAGGTCCGGAGTCTCAAAATTACAGTACGAGATGGTATTGAGAGCGACTGAAATGTAACACCTTATTACAAAATTGAACTGATATTGTCAGGCAAAATTTAGTCTCAGTATGAAGACTGAGCAGCCACTTTATTGAATTTCTCACGCTATGATATGAAAGCGACGTTTTTACTTTCTGTTCTCATTTTTCTGCAACGCTTTAACCTTTATTTTAATTTACACTTAAATTAGTTTGTAAAGTTATAAACGACCTCGTCTGGAAGCTTCCAAAACAATTACATAACGGATCAGAAACGACAAAACGGCAGGATACTTCAGGCGCCAGTACAGGCGCAGGGGAACCTGTACTGAAATTATTCAATAGGGCTTTGGTTAATTATAGTGGTAATGGAAAATATCATCTGAGATTGCTAAAAAACGAGGCCACTGACTTTGCGTGACCCTTGATATGAGAAAAGAAGACGTGAAACAGTCCGCCAGAGGTAGGGTTAACTTTTCAGTAATAAAAAGGGTACAACTCCTTGTGCTTGGAATGTCGTCTTAGCAATCAGCTATACAGAAGTGTCACGCAAAGAGTGGTGAATTTGCGTTGTTGTTGTGCAATGGACTTTAAGTCGACAGAATTTAAGAGAAAACAGCAATAAAAGTAAAAGGGTACTGTCAGTTTCATTCGAATCCAAACTGCATTCGAAAGCCATTGCCATAATTTCTGATCCCATTTCCCTCCACATCCCGCGAAATTTCGCTAGAATTTATACGAAAGCCCTCTGAGATGACTCCCATTGTATCTTTACTAATACTTACGTATACATTCCGGCACTTTGCCTGACCAGATTCCGGTGTATGTGCACCAGCGCACGCGGCTGCCCACGAGGAGGTAACCAGGGGAGCAGGAATATGTGACGTTAGAACCGACGGTGAAGTCGTCCCCGTCCCAGCCGCCGTTAACTGGAATACCGGGATCACCGCAGCTCCGAATACCTGGAAGATGGCATGAAAATTTTGGTTGTTCTCATTGTCTGGTTTATATATAATGTATGTCACCGATCATAGTTAATTTTAAGTCAGCTTCATTTATCCCGTTTTATCATCAATATCATCAAGTTTTTAAGTTACCATAACCATTGTGTTATCAGTAGTAGTAGAAGTAGTAGTATCATCGATACTACATAAATCATCATTTATTTATATATATTTGTTTGTTTCATCACTTACTGCAGTTATACAGGGAGTTAATTTTGTAGATGTCTACTTGGCTGAGTTTTTCCCTCTGTCCCATGGACCTAACGGCCTCCGTCACGTTCACTTTGGGGAACAGCGTTGGCATTGAAGGGTCTATAGCAAATGTGTTGATTTTATAGTGCAGAATGGAGCCGAAATCATAGGGCGCACCCAAAGTATTAACCTGTTCGGGGTTGACTTTTTCGAAGTTCTGTTTGTGCTCTGAAATGTAAGTCACCATAGTGAGAAACGGTTAAGAAAAGATTACACACCACATCAGTAATATTCTCTTTTTTGTCTGGGATGCAAAAAGTATTGGTAGAAAAAACTGCAGGCGGCGTGGTATTTGATATAAAATATTTAAATACGTTGCTTCATCAACATTGAGACTTAAGATCAGAAACAGTGTAGCTCTTGTTCACGGAGATAATAAAAGTTAATGAAATGACGATAAGTAGAAATTGAATGATAATGATAATTATTATTAACATAAGACCACTGATAAGTATTTATTACTTCATTGTGTATTATCCCTCAGTTGTAAAACTGCAAATCGATGATAATGGAATAATTTGTAGTAGAAACAGCATATTGCGGCAAAAAATATGCGCTTAACGAGGTTTTTTTAGTCCTACCTATTTGTATATTATCCCATAATACTGAAATGTAATCATCCCTGTCTGAGCGACTCTGCTCGTGCCAGAACCCCAGCGCGTGCATCAGCTCGTGCATGATCGTGCCTGGCTGAAAACACCCCTCTGTGAGGGAGACATTCTGGGTACCCCCTCTTTTGCCAACCTCACTGAAACACCTAGTAGATGTAAATAGAAGAAACATGAAGTAAGTATAGTGAAAATTTATCCTATTACCAAAAGTCCCTCGTGTATTTAATTTATCAGCATGTTCAACATAGCTTCTTGGTAAAAATGTGAAACACGGAGTTTCGACCCTTCATCAAACGCTATGACTCACAAATACAAATAAGCCTCTTTTAAAAGATTTACTTTTGCGTCATCTTTACACAAGAATAAAAATATAATATTATTATAAAATTAGCGTAGATTATGATCATATATCAATGAATTTGAGGTCTGATGACACTCAGTCTAACCAGAAAAATGGAAACAATAAATCAACAACAATGTTGGATGAAAGCGATGTCTTGGAGGGCATTGACGTCTAGGCGTTAACTCATATAATAAAACAACCATTGACTTTTGCCCAGCAGCGGTCGATATCACTTTTGTGAGGGCTGCAAAAATAATTGACCTCAGCAAAGTCAATACAGTGCATTAAATATTTATGAATAGAGATAATGAAATACCAATCTTACTGATGTACTCTATTTTCATAAGAAATATACACATCAGCGTATACGCAAATGTTTTTTCTGATATATACCCTGAAAGCTGTCTAATGTGTATGTAGTCAGATTCACTGGCTCGTGGTTTAAACCGCACACAAGTGAGTTGATGGAACTGGTCCATGGCCGCCTGGATAGATATTTTCACGTAGTCAGCTGAAAGGGTTTAAGACAAAACTCTTAACAATATAATATTGAATTATGGGCACATATTGCTGAAAATTTTCAGAATTACAGGCAAATTTTCGATGTATAACTTTAGGGAAACAGAGAAGAATGCAGAGCAGTAGGGAGAGCGCAGAGAGCAGAAAATTTTATCGGTTATGGTCTCATTAACTTACGGAAGGACTCCTCCACGATGTAGGGGACAATTCGAATATCCCACACCTTGTTCCTGTTGTTAACAGCATTTCTCTGACGCCAGGACTAGAAAAAAGTTGAAATTATAAAAAAATATTTAGTGCGTAAGACTGCTGTCAACAGAACAATTACAAAATTTATCTTACTTAATTTTTAATCTTTGTTGACAGAGTGTCAAGAGATTTGAGAAGTGAGGCATCCAATATATAGTGCATTCATATTGTAGTGGTTGACAAAAATCACTTAATTAAACTCCAATTTCTACCATAATCAATGATTTGGTTGGAAAATAACTGCTTAGTACATGCATTTATACAGCGACTTGTGGAGTTGTTTATTTTTACATTGTACTA
>NW_019773545.1:76765-87500 GCF_001039355.2 Lingula anatina
GCTGCTGCAAAAACCAAATGGAGACCGTGATTTGGGGAGACAGCTAGCGTGAATTATGGGATAGTTCTCGCAACAAAGCTTTTGCCCTGTTGGCAGGAACCTCGGTCTGAGTAGGGACAAACTTTTTCCTGGGCGAATGCTGAAGAAATTTCACTGGCCAAGCAAATCTAAACAAACATGATGGAAGCTTGTCGACTTTTTCTGCTCCTGGCCTTTGTTTTGACAGCATCCGCCGTGAGTTTGGAAAGGCAAAAACGGGTGAGTTCTAGCAACACATCTTTTGTTTAAGTTTCAAATTGTATTGCAATTTATATGTGGCAAGTCACTGAGAAATGTTTTTTTTTTCTGTAAGATTACATAATTTTGACAAAGAATAAATTTTCTTTGCTAATTGGGAGCAATATACCTGAATGTTTGCAAAGTTTGCTTCACAGTGAGAGTGGATGGACACATTACACCATATCATTCGCTCGGGCAATTTGGAAGGCAGGTTCCAGATGGTTATAAGTTAAATCAGTGTCTGGGTCATGGGATATTTTAACGCTACTTCAGAAGTGGGATATACAACAAGGAACTGTTGTATTATGTTTACCATTACTAGTGTAGAAAAAGCGCGGGCTCTGGTTCTGGAGAATGGAATTTCCTGATTGGCGCGCACCCATACCAATGTTCACTTATTGTTGGAGGCAATTTTTCCTTAAAATAATTTACTTTTTTTGAATATCTAAGTAATTAATTCTATTTTCACGCTATAATAAATTTGAGCTTTTTGAATGAAACAGGCGCACGCATAAATAAAGCGAGCTCAGCGTGATTCGACTTCATGGAGTGTGTTTGGTAAGGTCTAGACTTTTTATCTCCGAAATTACCGCCGACTGCCCAAAAATTAAGGTACAAATTGGTATTTATACGAACAAATTGACAGCACGTCGTTCTGGCTAATCCAACTCAACCGACCTCATACGCCGCAAAGGGGACTTACAGCAGGAAACGATAGCTTCGCAGTTACACGGGCAACTTGACTTTTCTGTTTTTTGTTGACCTCGTAGAACTTAAAACACATGCATCGGAATTTTGGGAATGATTTTTAAGGTGTATGTACACAACAAAGCGGCACAGAGCTCTTTGATATCCACGTGCATTCTCAATCAGCGCCGACGTAAAAGGATCAACATAAAATCAACCATTGTCTGAAAGCATTAGCGAGACTCAGAAGTTAGCATAACAGACAACGCACGTCTTAATGCCTGGCCTGTGTGCAGGAGACGTTACTTTTTCCTTTGAACCATGTTTACAAGATTAAAACGCCTTCGTTCACTAGCAGCTACTTTGTGTAATTTTGTTTAGCGTGATGTATGTGTGTCTCCTGCAGCTGTCTCTATCTCCTTTTTACTCAAGCCTAAGATCTATGTAGCAAAAAGCCACTTTCAGAACACGATAGCAAGTCAGCACATGATTCGCAAATTAGGAAAAAATCTGAAAAAAAGTTAATAAGATTATGACTCTCCTCGAGGGCAAAAGTACTGTTAGTGGTAGGTAAGGCAATGCGTGAGCGTTTCAAATAATCTCATGTAGGAGAGAAAAAGCAATAAGGGCGGCGGGTAGGCAGGCTTTTCGATGAAAAGTAACATATCCATTGGCGTCTGTATTGTATTTCTCATTAACTGTAGAGAATTAAGCCACAGTAATTTCTGACATATGCTTACTGACTAACCTTTTCCATAAGTTTCACAGTTCAAAAGAATTTCAACAGGGTTCGAATTAAAGAAAGACTAATATAATACTTTTCATGTTACCAGCCTCTCTGTAACAATTCTAACTATCTGCATCTTAGTCTATGTATTGAAAGTTTTTTGTTTTTTTTTTGTTATTATTATTATTATTATTTTTTTTTTTTTGTTATTTTTTTTTTTTTTTTTTAGTTTTGTCAGAACAGACTGAATGAATGCGGAATTTTATGCTTAATACTCGTGCAAATGTACACGTACCTGAATTTTATCTTGCCTCGGAGGATTTGGTTGCTTTTAGATTGGAAACGGTGACGGATCGAAAACGGATCTCACTTAGGATATATATATGTGTGTCTGTTGAAACATATATAGCGAGGCCAGAGGTGTCACCGTTCTCTACATATTAATTTATCATATTTATTCACCATTCCAATAAAAATTTACTTGCGTACATGCGGGAGAAGTTGTATACATCATAAACTGGCTGCTTCTGATTCTTAACTTTGACCCCGTTATTTAAGTGACAAAAAATATCAGGTGATATTGAAGCAACCATGTTAAATTTAGATTTACGCATGTGGCACACGTGTCCGTTGTTCCAGAGGTGGAAGGCAGGGTGAGAAACTGGCGGCACAGACAACCATCTTACAACCAGAACTGCAGTAAATTTAAGCACGGTCACTACGTTTTTTCTTCCAAACGATTGACCTTCTGCCATTGGACCAGAAAATGTAAAAATTGAGCAAGATCTTTAGTTCATTTTGGTACTCTTTTAGTGCCTTAATTTCGACCCATTCCTTTGATTTTTTTCTTCTTTTTTCTTTAAAAGCCTTTTTTCGTAAAGAACTCCCGCTTTGACAGATTATAATATTTAACACGAGTAATCCGCTCGCAGCTTCTGTTTTGGGGTTTGGTAAAAGGAAAGCAATGGTCCAACTGCTTAAATGGATTTTTAAGCGTAAACCTGTCCGTTTGCATTAACTCCCAGTGCGGTGAATGGGTATTAACCCTAAAACTAGAACCCATTTCAAGCACTGTAGGCTATGTACGCGTCAACTTATAATATGTAATAAAAACTGAGATATTGCTGCAGATGGCGACCGAGATGGAACGTGTTTGCTCTTGAAGGGGCATTACGACGGATCCGAAGAGAGGAAATAATTTTGCAAATTTTCTGAGGTTTTCAGCAGTTTAGCACTCCTAATAACCACTCTTAGAAATAATGTATAATACTTTTCAATACTGTATGAAAGCATTCAGACAATTTGCAGTCACTTTCATACCTTGTATTCTCAAATTCGAGTAAGAAAAAGGAAAAGTAATTTTAACTAGGCAAGAACTTAAAAATTATTCTGAGTATGGAAAATAAAAGGTTGGAAGAAATTTTCGGTTTAAAAACTAATGGTCAGGTTCTTTTTTAGCAAGTGGGACTGGAAGGCCCGCGAAATGAGGTGGGAGAGGAACTCCCTCCACCTATATCTGTTGACCCGCCAGTGGACCCACCTGTCGAAGAAAAGGAGGACACGGATACAGAGGAAGAAGTGAGACCTGTTGAGGAATTAGAAGAAGGTGAGACAGTGAACTCAGAATAAAGGGGAAAAATTCACCTGTGTGTAAAGATGAAGAATCCTCCATGGTCGACTAGAGTTGACTAGGACCAACTTTTTTTTCCTTTTAACTTTTCTATTACATGTCCTCTTGTTGCGTCTCAACTTCGGCATCGTTTGATCGAAACCAACCGCGCCAATTACAAAGTTAAATGCTTCATACGCCTTACAACCCAGCCACGGAATCTGCATAGCTCAATACGAGTTTGTGATTGGCACGGTTAACTTAAAGCTATGCTTGACGCTTCATGAAAGAGTCCAATAAAGATGCACACATGGAGGTTTGAAAATCAAGTAGCTACCTCGCACTGCATCCGAAACTCAGAGTCGACACGACTTCCCTAGAGCAAATACGATTTTTTTCAATTAAGTATTGTCGGACAGGGCGCCGCCAAAGCATTAATGGAACTTGATTTGACCAACAGAAATGAGGAAATGAAATTTTGGAAGGGCAGGCTTATTCGCGCCGAGTTTCATAGAAAACTGGAAACTAAGACCCCATTCCCACAGATTTTAGATCGATCTATCCCTGTGGGAAGTCTCCCTAGATTGCTGCAAGGACGTATATTCAATATACGTCCTTGAATACTGTCAGCTTAGCCGGCTTAAGCTTCTGTCCCGCCTACTATTAAAAGCTGTAAGGGGGTATAATTAACTGTCGTGCGCACTCGGCTGACTGCAATTTAGCGTCAACCCCCAGGGAGTTAGGTCGATCCGGATGGATCGATCTAAATCTGTGGGAATGCACTCTAACACCTGTTATCAACATGCTTCTGCCATTCCCAGCTGTACTGGAAACGGTCGAAGCGTGCTTGTTATATAGATTAGTTTCCAGTGATCTCTTAAACTCAGAGTGGACTTTTAAGTCTGATAGTGTTTGTGAATATATTATTGATGGCGTATCCAGCGGGTACTCCTTTGGAGGTACGACCCTGTCCTCCTCCCTCCCCCTTCAAAATTGTAATAATAAAGGTTAAAAAAACGAGCGAATGAAGACTTTTTTAATTACACATATGTATAACGGGAATAAATTGCCATGTAAAAGCATTTATTATTGTGTTAAAAACCTTCAGAAATAAGCCCCTGGACAATGTGTCAGTTGCACTGGGTTATTAAGATAATAATATTATAATGTGTATTCAGGACTTGTTTTCGATTTTAGTTGTGCCAGGTGGCCTTAGTGAGGGTGAAATTACGTCACTAGTATCTGCTCACAACAAACTGCGAGATGCAAAAAGCTTGCAAGAATTGGTAAGGATACATTTCTTGTCAATAACGCCGTGACTTCATTTTATTCTATTTCAGATTTATGAATTTTTTCTGTTATGTTTTACCTTAATTCGTTATGGTATAGTTAATATGATAGTCAATAAATTGGGAAAGTCCCAACTTCACTTTAGAATTTAGCAAGTGTAGTTTTGCCGTTCCTTCCTTGAAAGCCCTATTCAGAGAGAACGAAAGTGGTGTATCGTCCAAACCTACACTGTAACACGGATAAACGGAATACATTACTGTGTTTTTCTCATTTACAGTAATTCTTTTACATAGGTAAATAAGTAAAAGGTCAGTATGCTTTTATTATAGACCTGGAGCAAGCCGATTGAGGTCAATGCTAAGATGCTGGTGGATTGCGATGTTGAGTGGCCGGGACCTCCGCCAACGTATACTAACTTTGGAACCTTCAAGGTACGTGGATTTTTTAATTGCAAAGAAATTTTCCAGATTTGTTGGTCTGGTCGTTGACTAGTTTGTTGTATCAAATTTTGGTCGGCGACAGAGGCCACAATCTGAGAGATTTTTGTTTCAAATTTTTTGTATATTGACAATAGACCCAGGATGAACTGATTTGATTTTTTATCATTTTCTATTTACCAGTTTTATTATTATTATTATTATTATTATTATTATTATTATTATTATTATGTTAACAGTGTTTGTTCTCATGCTTTAAACAGTCATAGCTAGGGTATGTGGGTTTGAACATGCAATCATAAGATTGTAATATGACAGCACAAGAAGTAACATGTTCGCTTAGTTTCTGATATGCAGGATACATAGTGAAATCTCTTTAATTACAGTAAAAAAGTTAACTGTCTTGCAGTGCAAGCAAGAGAAATTCTGTCTATTATTTTGTTCTTGCTTTTGACAGTCGGATGTTGCTGATTTGGTCGCTGGATGGGGAAAGGAAGACATTGACTTAACCAAAAGTGCTCTGGAGACCGGCTGTAGGCCAAGTGCTTACGGTGGCTTCAATTGTAACCATAACACAAACGTAAGTATGCATTATTGGGACCTTTTTGTTTTTGAGAAAGTAAAATTTATATTTTGGGAGCCACCCAAAATATACTTTATGCCTAATCAGTTTCTAATTTTCATTTTTTGAAATTATGTCGGAAGCGACGTTTGTGTTGTCGTAAATAGAATTGCCGGTTTCTGAAAGACGTAATCACTATAAGACTACAAAAAGGAGTCATCGTGTCGTTTTCTCTTCTTTCAATTAATATGTTAGCATGTGTTTTAAGATGCAGATACTCAAAGTGTCGGTGCTAGTATATCTGCGATGCACGCTTCCCAGATGTAGTCGAAATATATCCGTATTCCTGTGAATCATTTCTTTTTACTAAGATCTTTTAATCCAAATCCCTAAAGTCATCACATTTCTTGTGTGTTTTTTCTCTTTCTGCATTGGTATTATTATATTTGGCGGAATGGCGGTCCGCGTGATCAAAAAGCAGACCAGGTTCAAAATTGAAGTAATTGGATTCTTTCTGAAAATAAAGCCCCGTTTGGGCATATTTATGTATACCGAGACTTAGTTCATCATTCGCCCAGTGACTGCTGGTCCAACTGTCCCCTCAAACCTTGCCAAGAGTTGTCCGCACACGGTCTAAATGTTCTTGACAATTTAATTAAGCGAGGATTCCACACTTTATCTAGCACACCCATACTAAATTCGGTTTATTGAAAAATTTTCACTGATGCTCTGACTAGATTCATGCATGTATCAAACGCCATTACTGCCTTTAAGGCATTAAAGCAACAGTTTAAAGTAGCGCGGTCAACAATGATTACGATTTCGGTACACGGGGAGTGGCTGAATTCCAGACAAGTTGTGTAGATTTATGTTACAGTGAATTCTCTGCCCCCAAAGAAAACTTTGTACTTTCTTGGGGAGTATAAAGGCATTTCCACGTGCACCCCTGTGACAGGGTCACTTATGGTTAAGAAGAGAATACTGGCATTTGCGATCCTTTTCGTAGCTCTCACATTAATTTCGTGATCTAAATTTTGTTTTTTTCCCAACAAGCTAGGATATTATTCTCCTTGCAATTGATCAAAGTAATCTAATCCACTTTGTCTCTCACTGTATTGTTTGCCTTTGCTGAAATGCTACTGTGCGCTCTTTTTAATATCAATAGGGCAATTCTATATATTTAATACGTCTATATTTTTTACTTAGTTAATGCAGCCGCATATTCGCCGAATTGCCTGTGCAGCCAAGGAGTGTGACGGTGGCGACAGGCAGCTCGTTTGTGTCTATGTGTGAGTAGCCTATAGCTATACACATTCGTGTTTATATGCCGTATATTTTTCCTTTGTAAAAAATGCATATATGGTGTAAATATGTAATAGCGGATGACGTAAATTATGGCAAAAAAAAGACGTAGAAAGATTTTACCCAGTGGTGGAATAAAATGACGCAACTTGCTCAGATTGACATCAAATAGCAACCTTACCAGCATTCATAGAACCTTATTTCTTGTTAGTGAATGCCTGGATTAAGTGTATTAAAAGAAACATAAAACAAAAGAGATGTTAGCTTTTGTGATGAATACGACTCATGAAACAACCGTTTTATTTTGCAGGGACTACGAAGACATGTACTGGTATGGCCGTCGGCGCCGTTGAATGTGATAATTGAGATACGGCAGTCACAATTGCGGTAGTTGAGATTGTGACAGTTCAGTCACAATAGTAGACGCTATCATAGGGATGCTTACCGAATGCTGTGAGAAAGACGGTTCTTGTCCTAGCCAATGATTGTGTATAATTGTAAAATAACACTTATGTCAACTTTGATATTTACTCCATTCACTTATTGCCAGATCGAGGCTGAAGATGAAAAATCAAACGACAATAAGTTTGTACTCATACTCACGTTTACGAAACCAACAACTACAGCAAGTAGTTTTTTTACATGTACGCTTTATAATAACAAAGACAGTAGATTGTTTTCAGTATATCGAATTCATGCACACAGGTCAGAGAAGCATATTATATTGACTTGTATTATTTAAAAATCAATATATACAACGTTGTGATACCAGTCGCTGACATACCTGGAATTGGGAGGATTTATTGATCGAAAAAGCTTTTAAATGCACGCGCCATCGTCATAAAGTCACAATTAATAGAAGGATTAAGGTGTATTGTACTTGTAGAGAGGCGAGAACGGCCTGCCACCATTGTCAATAAAAGATACTTTTACCTTCCCCATTCTCACATTAGTCGCTTTTGATCAATCAGGATATTGTTAAATGACGTGTTAATTTTCCAGGTGTATCAATCCCGCTGTTGCCATCACACTTCAAATGTGTCGATATCTTGTGATACATGTTACTAACAACCAAATGATACCTGCAAACAAAGGGGATCGATCCTCAACAATCTATAGTGTGCGCGTACCTGTGCAGACCTGGCTACACGGAATCCCTTTTTTAAAAATCAACATGGTCTAGCGGGAATGGATAATGGCGGGTTTCTACAGCTGTGGAGGCAAGAGTGCAATGAAATACACCACATTCTTACTAAAGATAATCAAAAACGACCACCAAAAAACTAAGGTTAAAAGTAAAGATATGTACTGTTTATAACGTGTCTTTAAATACGCGTCAGATTTACTCAAAAGCTGTTTCTTTAAAAGCAGACAACCCATTCAGGCCTATATTTTAACGTCACGAGTGAAGCATTACTACATGTATATTACTACGGTACCTTCAGTTTGAAGCCTAAAACTTTTGTTCTCTCTCTCTCTCTCTCTCTCTCTCTCTCTCTCTCTCTCTCTCTCCTAGTTTGCATTTTATCCTGATTTAATATGGACAATTCCAGATACTGCTTGTACATGTAGATCAATTCTGCGAGCCATAAGGAAAATGAACTGGTTCGTTAGCGATAAATTCGCATCTAATGAGCGAAATGGTTGCCCTTGACTTTGTTAATGAGCGTATAAAGATGTATCAAATAAAATGTACACAATCAAATTACATAGCGACAACACGAGTAGAAACAACTCCCGTACTCTCTGTTGCGTGACGCGGACTTTTTCATTAAGATTGAACCGTGTAATGCGCCCGAGTTCGCCTCATTGACAACGGGCTCAACGGACTGTACTACGGAAACATGATAACGTACTTGTACAGTGCATGTGGTACATATATGTAGATATCGCAGTGAAATGATACGAGGAGAAGTCAATACACTCACCCATTCAGTATGATCTACAACTTGTTTGTTTTAGTGTCGCACACACACACTAACATACAAAAAAAAAATGCCGACGCACCCTGAGTTTCCGAGATATATGAAAGTACGCGTCTAGCAACTGCATGTCCATGAACGTTTGGTTGAACGTTGATACTAGGGGTGAGGTTGACCCCTATTCCCTTTAATTCAAAGATACCAACCAGTGTTGTGCCCAATATTGGTTTTCTGTACTGGAAATTGACTGCCCAAAATCTTCTCGACCGATTTAGAACTCCTTGTCTTGATTATATTCCGAATTGTGCAGTTATGCGTTGTTCAAAGCTCTCTTACTTTTATAGAAGACGAGTAAAATTAGAATGAAATGCTTACTATTCGTCATGAAATTATGCAACAGCTTACAGGTAGGTTGATGTAACATCAATAAATTGGAAAAAGATTAAGTATGTGATTTTTAACAAAAGATAGTAAAATAACATCCATTGCGTTATTATATCGATCAGTTATTTATACGGAGAAACCTCTTCAAAAATTACACTACAATTTTGTTAATTTATCATCATTTTTTTGGATTTTTATTATGCAGTTAATTGGAAAAGAATTGGTATGTGTTTGCAGACAAAAGCCCATTCCAACCAACAGTGTGCCACGGAGACGAACCCTTTGATCTTGTGGACCAGTCCAATTATTTCAAAGGTCGCAGAATTCAAATGGCGACTCTGTCAAGGGAAATAACTCCTCCAAAGTGACATTTACAACGGTATTTTATCAAGCAGTAGGAAATTTGGAGCGAATATAAACTCTTGTTGTATTAAATGTATCACACGTCTGATTTAATTCGTATCTTTTCAAGTACGATTTTGATATACTTGGATATGATGTCCTGTAGTATCGTTTACAAACGTCCTTTTGTATTAACATATCTATTCATTCGTGTATTCATTGATTTACTCATCTAATCATTTTTACATCTGTATTTTTACATTTTTACATTCTATTCCTTGGATTTATTCCATCTCATTCATTTAATCCCATCTTATTTATCTTTCTTTCTATTGGAAGTTCGAGATTTTCTCAGCGTAGGTCGGTCCCCAGGGAGTCTTGTTTTGACTCACTTTCAGACAAAACAATTTTTAAGACAGCAGCAGGCAGTATATGCTGTCTGGTCCTCAGCTTGAAATCGCTGTTTCTGCACAGTCTGCATCTAATTGGATGGTAATTATACATAGCCATAACACAGGGGCAGACGGAAGCCGTTTTTTGAGTCTTCCCGAGATGGTCAGGGTTTTTTCAAGTTAACATTGATGGGCATTTAATTTTTTCTGTCGGAAGACGGTTAAAAATGGAGGATAGATCAACAAAGATAATTTGGAAGACTGTCAAAAAATATCTCTGGATCCTCATTTTTTCGTTTGATGGAGCTAATTCATTGCTGACGACCAAGAGAAGACAGAATCAGGGGTACCTGTCGTTTCTTATCTGTCTTTGCTGTATCGTGCACAGTACAATACACTACATAATGTCACAGGAAGGGAGGTCACTTACCCCCCAATAATTAAGATACAGTAAGACCCCATCCCCATACCTAGATCGATCTAGCAGGATCGACCCATCTCCGAGGGCTTTCGCGCTAAATTACATTCAGCTTAAGCGGCTCTGATGTATGGCACGCCAACTGAAACTGCTAGGGGGTAATTAACTATCCTTTAGCAGCTTCAGTAGGCGTGCTAGACAGCTGGGCCGCTTAGCCTGAATGCAGTTTAGTGAGAATCCCCTCGGAGATGGGTCGATCCTGCTAGAGCGATCTACATGTAGGTATGGGAATGGGGTCTAAAAAATCAGCGAGAGAGAAAATACACTGACATTTAGGATATCATCTCATTTTGCAAACATTCGTCTTCTCAATATAATTCAGTT
>NW_019773546.1:0-20392 GCF_001039355.2 Lingula anatina
ACTGCTGTAACCCATTTTTGCTTGTGCACTGAAATGTTATATGAGCCACTTTCTGTCTATAGGAGGTTGCTTGTTGGCATTTATCATTACCGCTTGCTTACTATAGCTTCGTCTTTTCAATACCATAGTGTCATTTAGCGGTATGGAAGAACATGAATTGAAAATCATTTCAAGCTAAGACTGATCACTCTGAACCTAGGTGCATTTCTCAAAGCTAATGTCTTACCTCATTTTTTTAGACTCAGTGAAACACCAAGAGCAACTGGCAATTTTTTTTACAATGGTATTTATTCTCACTAGTCACAATGACTGATTTAGATATATGCCAATTACATTTATAGCTGGCCAAATTATGTAAAACTGTGTATGACCAATATTTTGCAAACAAAAATGCTTCAAGCATTGGCTTGTTGGTGAGTATTTGATCTGCAGGATGTTTTCTTACACAAGAAAGCAAATGATTCAGAGAAAGACCTTTCTTGCAGCTACAATTTGTCTACAAAGTTTACATTTAGATTCACAAGGTGAAGAAGAATCATGCCTGCAGAAGAAATTAACTTTATAACTCTGTTGGGCCCTTTAAGATTATTTCCATAATCTACACATTTCAGAGTTCATTCTTTCTTTTGTGGTATAATGGCACATATAAGTGAATGAAGACCATAATTAAATCTCTCCTGTTGTATATGATTATTGAGACTGCAATTTATTACAATGCATTGAGCACAAATTGGCCATCTGTCAGTATTAAAATCACTGTATATGTTGTATTCATGTTAATGTGTTTGATAATTGCCCACTGGGCTTACTTAGCATAATAAAAATGAGAAAAAATTAATAGTTTTAGAATGTGTCATTTGATATGAGTATTATAATGAGTATTAGTCATCACGATTTGTATGCAAACATCTTTTAGTTGTATAGGATATCCGATAATTTTCTTTGCTATATATCTCATTAAAAAGACAGTGGAAAGATGACTTTTCAAACACAGTAGTCCAGTTGGGCATGTAGACAGTTTCATTTATTTTCCCATTATCCTTAAATTTCATTTTTCAGACTACTAATTTCAATTCTGACTGGTTTTCTGGACCCTACTCTTGAGAGTGACCAGTGCCCAATAGCATTGACTGCAGTATAAATAATTACATTGGCCTTGACTGACCCTCCCAAAGATTGAAATCTGCATAGATATAAGGCTCAGTTAACTTTCATCTCAGCCCTCATTGCTTCATACATTACATTTGGCAGTTACAGTATACTTCTTTCAGTATGTGTATGATGGTTGTTTGAACTATACAGGATTTTGAATGTAAACCAGAGAAATGCCTTCATATAAAATGTATTCCACTAATGTTATTTTGATGTGCTTTCATTGCAGAATATCATTGATCATAGCAGCTTTAACTAACCAAATTTATTGATTTGTTCTTTTTATGCAGTTGAATGAATCCCATTAATCTCAATGGAGTTATTATGTATGTTGTAAAACAAGTATTATTTTATACCAGGTATAGGGTTGAATTTATGTATGGCTACTGAGAAAATCTATTAAGAAAATTCACATTAAGAAGATTGGAGCTTGTTTTAAAAATTTTTTAAGCATTGTAATAGCCCAGGAAAAGGAGTTTTTTTTTTAAAGATGAGGTGTGTGTTTGTGGGGGAGGGGTAATGAAACACATCCGAGGTGATGTCCCAAGAGACTAGAGAATGTGTCTGAATCCGCAACAGTGGTGTTAACTTTTCACTAGGAATGCAGAAAGCAATACATAGGTGCTAGTAACATGCAAAACATGATGAATATGTACTTACAGTATATGTATAAGACTATAAATCTAGAAAATTTGAGAGAAAACAATCAGAAAATATCCATGGCTATAGCCATGGATAGATTCTGTCAGTGTCACACCACACTTGCTAATCTGTGATTATCTCTAACCCCATTCTCAAGAGAGAAGATTCTAAATCCCATGAAATCTTGCTTGATTTGATGCTGGGTTGCATGGCTTTGGGCTTTCTCTGATGATTCCCATTGAAATGTACATGGGTGATTTTGATCAAAAACTATTTGTTAGCCCTACTTTTTCTAGGAGATGATAGTGAATGAATTGGTAATATTCTGTTTGTCTATTCTACCCAATGTCATTTACTATTTTAACTGTCGGACTACTTGCAGTTTGCAAAATGAATGAATTTTACTGTTACTGTTTTATTTGGGGGGGGGGGGGGGCAATCTTAATTGGAAGTAGATCATATCAAATATAGGCATTGATGAAAATGAGAGGAGTACCCTTTTGCAGTCTTTGCTTGAGGTACCTAATAGAATCTTAGATCATTTTTTTGCCATATATATATGGATAGGGATATATGATATAGGGATCAGCACAAGACATGAATCATCAAAAAGGAAAATAAAACAAATATGCATTATCTTCACATATTAAGTGACTGTAATTTCTAATTTTTATATACATTTTTCTAGGGTTGGTTAAGCAGGGAGTTCACTGTGTCTCTGGCAAGAAGGTGGCCATCAAGATTATTAACAGGGAAAAATTAAGTGAATCAGTCCTAATGAAGGTAAGTGTGATAGTATGTGGGTTGTTGGAAACTAAGGCAGAAGATGATTTGGATCACATCATTTATGACATCCTTCAACATACAAGCTATATCCTTGAAAATGTTTCTGCCAAGTTTTTTCCACACTTGACACGCTAAACTTCCTGTATTGGCTGTCTTTGCCTAATTTAATTAGATACCAACTAAATTAATGGTAACCTTTAAAAAATAAGAGAAGTTGGTTGTTAAGAACATACAAGGCAAGAATTCTATAAATTTTAGTCACCTTTTGTGTCTGATTTTTAGCTTACACAGGATGGAGTTTCTTATTGTCTTGTCTTATAACCCAAATGTTGTAACATATTAGATCAATTGTCTGATGTACTCCCACAAGGTAACAGATGCAGTCAATGGGCATATAAATTATTCAGCCATATGTGTAAAATATATGAAATCTGAATCCTGTACCAAGAGTAGAATAAAAGTAGTATTGTACATAAAAACTAAGTATAAAGAGCAGGAATGCTTAGATTTAAGATAATTAGAGCCCTGTTGACATTGCTGTAAAGTTTCAGAACTTTATGAATCTCAACTATTTTCTTTTATTATTATTATTATTATTATTATTATTATTATTATTATTATTGGCAATAATGGTACCTTTGTATCATTTGTATCACTAAATGGTGGATGTGGAAACTCTTTAAGTATTATCCTTTTAATAACATTATCTAGAAAAGGTACAAAATATGTTTCTGTAGTTTCTTATCAAGGTGGATCCTAATTCACACCAAGCCAAGGCATTCTTGATATTAAATGTTCAACCTCAGGATAACTCTGTTACTGCAAATCACCAAGAATGAAAAAAACTGATGAAAAAAAGATATTTATTTGCAGTGTCCCTCATTTGACCCTTGCAGTGTTACAGATGTACTTCTACGGAAATGTGTATATTACTTGTAGATTCATCTGCAGAAAAGGGGTTTGTGAGAGATTCGGTTTAATTGTATTTCCAATTTCTTTGATAAATTACCAACAGCCCTTTTATCCTACTAATCTTGTCATCAGAAGTGTGCAAAGTTCTTGAGATCAGTTGGTTGGCAGAGATAATCTGGCAATTGAACCTTTTTATTCTTTACATCAAATCATGCAATATTCACACTGTAAATACTAAGGGTATTGATGAGTTCTTGTATATTGGTGTATATTGTGGGCACTGCAGTGCTATTGGAGGTCCGTATATAGTGTTAAATGTAGAGAGGCTAAGGGTTATTATTGCTAGATATTGATTTTCTTACTATAATGTCAGGTTAGTATGTGTATGAGAAAGAGGTGAATATCTCTGCATATTGGTTTTTATATTCTTGATATTTCATCATGGCACACACACTTTTTTGATTGTTTTGATTTGAATAATTTAGATATGAATTAAAACAATAATGGTGTGGTTATTCCAGTTACTTTTTTGTGTCTTGTATGAAGTACACACATTCATTGTAAATTGACAAAAATCTACTGAAAAAATTAATCACTTCATTGTTATTGTTCTAGTATATATATTTCTTTATCAGATCTAATTAATTATAATCAGGTCATTCTTCAGATATAAACGGTAATTAAGATATGGTTCTTAATTGTTAATTGCTGAACAACTCGCTTTCTGGTTATTCATCAACCATCATCTGTCAGTACAAGTATTTGATGTTTGGATTTAATTTCAGTCTCGCAGCAATGTAATATGACACGTGGACCTGCTTTTGTAAAAAGTTAATTATTTTTGTCTGTAGGGAACAAGTGAGTTTTGAAAGAGATTTGTCTTCAGTTAAAAGAAAAGTAAAGTTACTAATCACCCCCTTGTGGAACTATTGATTTTATACACTGGGAAAATATGTGACTGGCAATAATTGACACTGCTGCTGCATTGTATCCTTGAAGCTGCACTGTCCTCATGCACTAAACAGTCATGCATACTGTTTAATGGAAATATCCTAAAATGAGGCCATCTGCACTGATGTCATACAAATCCAGAAAAACGTGTACGAGTACGTATAGCAATATGGGTGAAACTATGAACCAGGAATGTTGTCTTACATAGTAACATGCAGAATCTGGTGCATATATACTGTTGTGAAAAAATGTAATACTACAAAACTATAAACAACTAGAAAAAGACATCCATCTGTATTTTTGAAAGCTTTTATTCATTGCCACTCACTAATCTGCCATATTTTTTATTCCACTCTCTTCTTAACCCTGCAAAATCTGGCTTGATTAAATATGTTAAGTCGCAAGAAATAGGCCTATCTTGGATTGGTGGTTTTAGCTTTCTGACACTTTTTTTCTAAATTTTTTCAGCTTCTTTTACTTTTTTTTTTTTTTTTTTTTTTTTTTTTGCCTTTGCTTTTATAAGAACCTAGACTGTGACATCAATAGTTAGCATCACAACAAATCAGTTGCAAGAGTTTGCAAAATTTTTTTACTGTCTCTCTAAAAACTACATTAAAATAGAAAGAAAGAGTAAAAAGATAAAATTTTCACATTTTCTTACATATGAGATCTGTAGTGTTTTCACTGTCTCATAAATTTTTTACGATCAATGTTTTATTGAATGTTCCAGAATGTTTCAGGTTAATACTTTTGTCCAGCCTGTTACTTTCTATGTGAAATTAATATGGTTTTTAAATAGCATAATAGTTTGGTTAATATCAAGAATCATTTCTTAATGACCTTAATTATATGTGTTCTTGTTTTGCAGGTGGAAAGAGAAATTGCAATAATGAAGCTAATAGAGCATCCCCATGTATTGGGCCTGTTTGATGTCTATGAAAATAAGAAATATTTGTAAGTAGCATATTTTTCGATGATTTATTCTTTCCCCTTGTTTTTCTTTATTCATAAGACTTAAATTTTATGTCACTGTAATGCAGGATTATTATTATTATTATTATTAAAATGATACATTTGACTTTGTCCATACATGGCATGCTCAATTCCAGGGAAGTGTTAACGTGATCAAACAAATACATAGACCTGAGCAAATTAACATTTCATGGCTTTTCATACAAGGGAAAAAGCTACTGTTATCACCATAAAAATCTTGGATAAAGCTTGACAATGGCCTAGTACTTAAACTAATTATGTTTCTTAACAGATACTGTAGCTCCATTGCGTAACCTTCTGGCAAAATGCAGTTCTGATAGCATTTCTGTGCCTGGAGTTATTTGCAGTACACAAACTGAGATATTGCATTGCTTGTTCACCACATACATGATTGGAGTCCATTTTTATTTTGACAACTTTTATCTCAGTAACATGCAGTGTTCAGTAAGAGGGTATTGATATAAGTCAATACATGATTTTTGATAGATATGAAATAAGTAAGGAGAAAAATGTTGTAATTCAGAGATTTCTCACCAGTCCAAGAAAAAAATATACATATATGTATAAATTTATATTTAAGCATTTATAAGGGCATTGGCATTTACCCTCAAATCTTAATTTAGTTTATTGTTAGTTTTCCCCCTGACATTCATGCTATCAGTTTTTTCCGCTCAGTTTGGTTTGGGTTTCAAGGTTCACTTTCCCCATTTAGCAGTCTTGATGTACTGAACTTCACATAAGATGCTCATATCAATGTGTATTTAGTATCAGATATTTTTGTTCCATTCCATTTACTTGAGACAAGCCCATCATATGATGATCGAGTTACACAAAAATGTTCTCAAGAGATGTACGTTGCACACTTGCACACGTGGATAAGAAAGTATGTGTTTCTTTTACTTTTCTTTTCATAGATTCTGCCTTTTACCTCATCCTCTCAAATATCATGGGTACAATGCGTGTGAATATCCCCACTTTCTAATGTTAGTGTAATCCATTACAAAAACATATTTGGATTTTCATTGCATCTTAAGAGCATTTTTGTAGTTGGATATTGGTCATTGTTCATACAAAATTAATCCGAAGAAATTAAATTAGTGTCCAGTCCCTCGTCCTCTTTCACTTGGGCCTAGCCCTGACGCTCTGTGAAGTTGACCCACTTTTGTGCACTGCAGTGCCATTGTTATGAGTCATTAGAAAGCATCGATTTTTCTACATTAATGTTAATCATTCATTTCTATTAGTGGTGTCTGTATTTTTTATTGATCTATTTTTAGAGTGGGCTTATGGAACATGCTGCAGTGATTATTAAAATAAATACACCTCTTTCTAAATGTTGGACATAAGGCAACAACAAGCAATTTTTCTGCACAGTCATTTTTGTTTTAATGCACTTATTTATATGTCAGACTCTTGATAGTGTCTCTCCCTTTTACTTTCATCATGATATAGCATATGCAAATGTTAATTGTACACCCTTCTAAGGTATCAAAATCCAAATTTATATTCATGTTGTTTAAAAAGAAACCATTACCTTTTTATATAGATGAATACGTTTATGAAACATAACTGGTGAATTGGCCAAAAAAGCATGCTGTTTTGTTTTGAACAAAAGGATTTATCAAGTACAACTTTTCACATGGTTATTGTAGGTGATTGACATGCATTTTATAGGTACTGTGATGGAATGATTTCTACAGCTTGAATCAAAGAGTTATCTGGTGTTATTTGACTTTCTGAAACGTAGTGGCAGAGAGCTTGGAATGCTGCAGCATGATCAATATCTTGCAGATTAAGGGGCCAACAGCCTTGGTGCCTCTGCATTCTCTGTAGGAATTGTAGATTACTGACAGTGAGGTCAGTAAAGAAAACTAGAAATGGGATTTGTGTATCCATGAAGGAGGCCTATTGGTCCTGTAGTGATTTTAGCTGAGGATGTGGAGTGTGAACTTTTATTTGTTTCACATTAATGTTTTATATCACCAAAATATATGTATTTCTGATGTTAATAACGTTAGGAAAGTGTAATTCTTTTGGAGATGATTGGGATTGATTGGCCCATTTATGATTGATAATGAAGATTATTTTAGAAGATTATTAGTTGGAAATAACTTTTGCTCTGAGTATTTAATGTTTTGTTTTATTCCATTTTTTTAATGATGTAAAATTTAACTTCAAGATTATGTTTCATTTAAAACTGCCCCGTAGATTCACAAAATAAAATTTGTTCCTGAGTATGTTTCTAGTAAAAAAAAAAACTTCAGTTGGTGGGTAGGTTCTCAGTGTGCTAGTTAGCTAAGATCAAGACTTGCCTTTACTAATGCTGCCCCCGGATGACTTGTCAATACCATGGCTACAAGGCAGGTATAGTAGCACAGCCTTCTTCTCTTCTCTTACTATTCCTCATGTCTTGTAGCAGGATAATTAGGTCCCCTGCTGGCTGTCTTGGATTAATAGGAAATGAAAGTGATTTTTCAGATGCCATTTTCAGAAATAAGCGTGTCATTGGAGCAAGGGGGTTTCATTGAAGTTTCATTTTTCAACTTGTGTCAAGGACTATTGTAAGTGTTTTATGGCCATTGATTGATAAAGATATGTTGAAATGTTATTTTACTGTGTGACAAGTTATCCTGTGTGTGAAAAAAATGTTTATGTGTGTTTGATGTTACTGTTCATCTTTAAGATTTGATTTGATGCATCTTAATTTTAAAGAGGTGTCCGAATATACTAGTATAAGATATGATGAATTTTAATTTTAAAAAAGAGGTTAAGAGTATAATATGCCAAAAGGGATTTTATTTTCAGCCAGATCGCTGAAAAGGACTAACTGCTGGGCAGAGAACATGGACATCAGTTGGGAGTGTATTCCCATTTACCAGTGCATAATCCTCAGAGTGTATATGTTGTATAAGAGGTTTTCTGTGTGTGCATAAACACACGCACAAACATTTATATTTTTTTATTTCTTCATCAAACATGGGCGTAACTAGGCATACGCACGGATGCACTGTGCGTACAATTTTTTGGCCAACCATGATATTATTTAATATAAATTTAGTGTATTTTTCACGGAATATAAAAGAAAATCCCCTGCTTATTAAAGTCACCTGTATGTACAAATCCTGTGTATCAATTGTATAGGCACAATTGTTCTGACCCCCCCTGTCTTGCATTCTTTTATTGAACTGAGGTAAACAATGCCTGTAACCTTAACAAGTCCTATCTTAATCGTCCATCTAACTGGAACTTCCTTTACCTCTTAATTGGAGGGTTCAGTGGCCCTCAACTCTCCTGTAGCCTCTTTCTTGAGAATATCGAACGCATTCTTGGTGGCGATATTTATCTCGGGTAAAAATCTGCCTGAGTGTTATTTTCAAAGAGCAGCTCCCGCAACCCTGGGGGCACTAGATAAAATCTGGACACCAGGCTTAATAAGGAGCTAGAGAAACAAAGGAAGAATTTTTCCCGCAAAACTTCAAAGAATTTTGACACGGACTTGATCCAGCTTATAACCCCTCCAAACTAACAGGGTGACATGGGCAATTTTTACAAACAAATAATTAAACTGTAAGGTGAATGAAACCGTATGTTAGTTCAACTCAGAGGTGGATCCAGGATTATTCGAAGGGGGTTCCACATATGCGAAGCTAGCCTCCTTTTAAATAAATATACCGTTCTGGGTAATAAGAATATTGAAACTTTTTTTAATTGCGAGAATATTTCTGACTAAATGATGATTTTATTATTAATGGAAAATAAAGCTGCGATGTGTGGTACATATGCTGTGATTACGCTGTCCTTCATCTGTTGCGTTAGTCTACATTTTGCTGGGAATTTTAAAAATCTGTGCGTACAATTTTTGAAGGTCTGGTTACGCCCCTGTCAAATAATGATGTATCTCTATATGTAGTAATAATATCAGCTGTCATACTGTACCAGGACCCCAGGAAACTAGACAGTACGAAAATTGTCCAACCTGGACACCTTGGACAGTGTGAAGCAGAATCACCTCAGGATAACTGTATAAGAATAAAATATGTCTGAAACGAATTTCTGTGACTTTGCTTTCACCAGTAGTTTTGATTCTTATAATATATTTTTTGTATTTCCAAGTGTTCTCTTACTGTTGTTAATTGATATAAGACAGGTCATGGTCATTAAAGCATGGATATTTGGTGGACTGTTTTTTATTAGATGAAAAGATTTAATAGAGGGTTGTTTGAAAAGATGGCTGTCTGTCAGCAATCTGATGAGGATAATAAGCTCCTGGCATGAGAAGGTTTGGTACACATGTACAGTAGGCTTCAGTCCATGTATTAAACAATTGATAGTCCTATAATACGGCATGTCCCCAATTGGCACCAAGAATTGGACTCAAAATGATTCTGAGCATATCCTGTCATTTTTTATGTTATTACGGCCTCTTTAGCAGCCACTTTTATGCTGCAAAGTAACTGCATGGTTAGAGAGTAATCATGCCTGTAATCAAGAATTGATCTTTTGCTTTCTACCAAGTAACCCCTGCTTTTGTAGATAAATGGCCAGAGACTGTTTTTACAGATTTAATTCCCATAAATGATACTGATGACGTGACAGTCTCTCGCATGTTCCTTTGTTTTATGGTTTTCTGCTGGTAGGTTCTGCTCTCTGCACTGACAACAATAAAGAAACAACAATATTTTAATTCTACTTGCAGTTGTGTGGGTTTATTTATTGCTAATTTTTTACCTGCATGAGATATGATAGAAGGTCATGCTTTCCCTTAGACAGGTTATTTGGTTTAAAAAAACATGTAAACATGCTATAACATTACACTTACTTCAGGTCATATACATCCCAAGTTTTGCGATATCATGACTTGATATTTAATTTATTGATTTTGATATTTTTGTTTTCTTTGCCCTTACGAAAAAGTCCTATAGGATCCTATATGATCATATAGGATTCTATAGGAAATTGGCCCAATTTCCTATATAGGATCCTATAGGATCTTAAAGTATCCTATAGTACTTTTTCATATGGGTTGAAAAGTTTTATTGTCCATATGTCCAATTTTAGCTTTGGATTCAATTTTGCCATTAAAATGGTAGAATAAATGAGTTTACTCATTGCATTTCTTTTCTTTCAGATATTTAATCCTGGAGCATGTTTCTGGTGGAGAGTTATTTGATTACTTGGTAAAAAAGGGCAGGTTGACACCCAAAGAGGCAAGAAAATTCTTCCGTCAAATTATATCTGCATTAGATTTCTGTCATAGTCATTCAATATGGTGAGTGATTTGTATCATAAGCAGTAATTTGTTTATTTATTTTTGTCAGTTTGCTATCTCAGATGATATTGACTAAAATAAAATATGAACCAATTAACACACAGCTGCATACTATATGAGTCTATTTTGCTTTCTGTGAGGCTATCAGATGTAGACAAAATTTCTTCAGTTGAAAAACTTATTGTCTCTGGTGAATCGAAAAGTTTTTCACAAGCTTTAGTTCTCAGTAATTTCACTAATGAAAAGGTTACAGTCTCAAGAGAATGACTGAATTGTATATTGTTTCTTTGTAGCATTGTATATTTGACATTCTTATTGCAAGCTTGAATTCATTATTGCCTTTGTCTGTTCCATCTCTTTTCCAGTTATGTCTTTTCTTTGTACATTTTTGTAGGTTACATGGTATTCCCTGTATTATTGGTATAATATAAGATATTACTTTTCAGTCACAGAGACTTAAAACCTGAAAACCTTTTACTCGATGATAAAAATAATATCCGTGTGGCAGATTTTGGGATGGCTTCGTTACAAGTAGAAGGCTCCATGTTGGAAACAAGCTGTGGGTAAGTAACTAGTCTGCATACCAAAAAGATATTCAGACTTTTATTGCTTAATAGTAAGTTAAAACTAATTACCATTATCGAAAATATGTTTGTTGGAAGTCACTTTGGTTTATTTGGTTTAAATGGTAAAAGAAAATGATTATCTTTCCTTAGTTTTATTACAGAAAACGCTTTGAGTGTAATTCAGCTATTACACTCAACCATTTTCTGAGAAAAGAAAAATAGGGAAGTATACTGAAAATAATGAATTGGGAATTCTTCCAAATGGATTGATCATCACAAATTGTGGTTTAATCATCCACTCAAGAAATCACCAGGTCTTGTCAATGAAACAGAATGTCGTGGATTTTATTTGTTCTTTTTGTCATAGGTATATAATACACCTTTAAAACGATACAGCAATTATGTAGTCAGACATCAGTTACTCAGCTTGTTTGTAAAGCAACATCAATCAGACTGGATTCTTTAAACAATTAAGATGACTATCACTTTTGTTAGAGGCTCTAGCTGCCTGCAGTGGCTTTTAGTTTACTATCACATTATTACTAATATATAAAGTACATAATCCAATGTAGTGCCTTGTTAATACTGTATGATTCCCCCCCATGAAGCCATCTTTAACACGTGGGCCATAGTGTACAGGCCTCTTGTAGTTTTAGACGATAAGAAAACTTTGCCTTGCGTCTCTCCAGGTCTCCACACTATGCTTGTCCTGAGGTGATAAGGGTAAGAGCGTACACTTCTCACTGTCTACGCTGCTACATGTGCATGCATGTTGTAACATTTGCTGCATGTTTAATCTCTTATTATTTATCTCTTATTTATTGTTATTTATACTCCATTTGAATTGTTCCAGGAAGAATTTATTCCAATTTATTGATAATTGCTATGGTGTTCTTTGTACCATTATGGTGGTGTTATATTGTCATCTGTTTTCAATAGCAATTTTCCAGATAACTTGGCATTTTCAATATAATGTCTTAAGGACGATTCTTTAGATAATTTCGCTTGTTTATTTTTGGAACAAAATTTCATGGAATTCTTTTCATTAATAACAACAAGGTAAAACAATAATTGGATTCTTCTTGCTGGAACAAATAGGAGTTTATGCATATTAAATGCACATTTGGCTTTAATGAGCTCTTTCTACTGATTTAATTCATATATAGGGTTAAGTCAATGTCTCTTCTTTCAGTTTTCATTTGTAATTTTATTGTTCTTTGTCATTCTTTTTGTGAAATGTAAAACTTTCTTTGGCGAACTGCTACTTTATTGTTTATAAGATTGACGAATCTCGTTGTCAAGTTTTAACTGTAGTTCATCCTGGCAAACAACACTTTTACCTCATATTTCCCCTTTATTTCAGTTATTGATGTTTTAGATTGTATATTATATACACATGAACATTGTATTAGACAAAGATCATAGATTTTTTTCTTGAAAGTGCAGTTTAGCGAGAGCAACTTCAATCTGCTGTTTTCCTTTTAGTCTATTACTATTGTGTTTAATATCATTAATTGAGAAAGAAATGTGATAACACAGTACATACAGGTATGTCTTTTGGAATGTCTTTTGGGCTGAAAATTTTTTTTTCAGTGTCACTTTTGTAACATCACATTAAGAAGTGTTTATTTTAAGCATCAATACAAATATGAGACTGACAAGGCTTTTTAAATACTTCTGTGTGCAGTCCATTATCAAGATTGGTGAAAAAAATTGGTAAATGTAACGTTGCTGTATGGGATACAAAGTAATGTGCTCTTTTGGTCTAATTGTCTTTTATTCTTCAGTAGATTTTCTTTGTAGCTTTACCATTCCATGGTCTGTCTGGACTTTATCTTATTTTCAGTACTGCACAGTGCTTAATATGATCTAGCATATTTATCAAAGTTGGAATATCAAATGCCCTATTCTAGTTGAAATTTTTATAAGGTTACAGCCTTTTGAGAAAATGTGCAAACTTGTTGCCAGGAAACATATCATGCTGCTGACTTGAAAGATAAAACATCATAACAATATGTTATGTCTAAAGGAGTTAAACCAAGATAACTCTTTGTTTTAACAGAGCTTTATCTGCTTTAATACAAAATATTGATTATGTTAAGTTATTAGCTTTAGAAGAAATGACCTTTCACTTATGTAGTTTCTAATGAAAGGCAAATTTTAAGTACTTCCTTGTTTTCAGTGTTTTGGTGCAATAAACATTGTGGCAGAAAATTTATGTTATTAACCCTGTAATGTAGTAAATAACCATATTAGATCCTATAAACAGAAGTCAGATATGATCACTTATCTCTAACATGGTTTGCTAGTCTATCTTTGAAGGAAAATTTAATGGAAGGTAGCGCATCAGAAATATATGGAATACGCTTAATCAAATTATTTTTGCACAGTGGGGACATTTTAACATTGTCAAATATGATTATCTCAGAATGTGGTGCATAGAGTAAGCTGTAAGAAATAACCCTGTATCTCTCTCTCTCTCTATCACACACACACACATCAAATTGGAAGGGCAGTGAAGAAAACCAGTTAAATAATTGCTGATATTTCATAAATATTTATCTAGGTTTTAAAAGTAAGTTCAGGTGTTAATAATGATATTTGCTCATTTCAGGGTGAAAAATATGATGGAAGAAGGGCAGATGTATGGAGCTGTGGTGTGATACTTTATGCACTTTTAGTGGTATGTAGCACTGATATCATTTTTAACCAGTCCATTTTATATGATTATGTTAGTTTTTCATAAGTGCTTCATATGCATACTGCAGAAATTCTTATATAGTACTGTTGTCTTATATTCAGCAACACACACACACACACACACACACACACACACACACACACACACACACGCACACACACACACACACACACACAAACACACACGGTATACATGTGAATAGCTATTCAGCTTATGTTAGTACTTTCATTCTTTCCAACATGAAATAAACTTTATTGTATTGTTATTGTACATGCTTCTGTACATCAAATAACATTCTGTTATGTTTAATTTTAGGGTGCTTTGCCATTCGATGATGACAATTTACGGAATCTTTTAGAAAAGGTTAAAAAAGGTGTCTTTCACATTCCTCACTTCGTGCCCCCCGATTGTCAACATCTACTCAGGAGTATGATTGATGTGGACCCAGTAAAAAGAATACAAGTATGGTTAATTAGTGGAGCTGTAGTATCTTATTTTTAACATTTCTATCTATTCTTAAGATGCTCCCAAAAATACTTTTGATTATTGTTTTGGCACAAAGTCGATATGGTGTTTATAAATATATCGTAAACTGTAGTTACCATGCTGTTTACTGATTTTACTGGCGGCCATCATAAATATATGGCTGCCATATTGAATTAAACAATCTATAATTGTTTTTTGAAAAGTGAGTCTTAAAACTACAAAAAATGTGTATCTCTAAACCATTTTGATTCATGTTAACATTTTTATTTCCATATTTGTTTCTACTTAAAGCTGGACAAGATCACAAGGCATCCATGGGTGGTGGCGTAAGTAGTGAGACAAAGTTTGTAACGCTTGGAGTGGTACAACATGCATATTACAACTTATAATGTGTGTGTTTTCTAGAAAAAGTTTGCTAGTGGCGACTTTTAAAGGAACACCTTATTTAAGCATATTTGTTATCTCTAATAAACTTACTCATGCACAACACTATAGTATTTGCAAACAAATTATGGTAAAGATACTGTAAAGTTTACTAATATCAGTTACCAAACATGTAGAATTTTTCACATAATCTAGTACTAATAATGTTTGATTTTCTTTAAAACATTAGTGTTCATCAGCAAGTGTTATTGAATGCTTAATACAACAACAGCTTCCTAGTGATTTATTACAAAGTTTATATCTTTGCAAACGTCACATCAAAATTTGATAACTATCATCAGTGATATCGTATTTCAGAACTAAATATTTGTCTTGAAAACTTGGTGAAATGTATTTAGAAGCATGACACGTTCATTTACCAGAATATTAAAATGAATCTGCAATTGAAATTGAATATAAAAGAAAACTGATGTGATGGATGCAAAAAGCATTGTTATTCTTATGGTTTCTGTTTATTCCAAACACCTTTGAAAAGGTGGGAGGGGGGGGGGGATGCTGTGTCAACTTGCTCCAGTATTCAGTTAAACTAAATTCCAATGGCAGTGCTTGCCTAGGTTTCGCCTGATAGTAGTTGCAGCCAGTGTGTGATATATATTGTAATTGTAGGGGTTCTAAATCAGATGTAGAGCTGGAACTTCCGATGAAGGAAGTGGTGCAGGTACTTGAAGCCCTACTCTGAATGCACTGTGTATACTGTCACTGTATTGCCTTAACACCATAATAGTGCCATTTTACTTAATATTGGTTTTCAGTGTTGTCTGTACCATTACCGTTGTATTATATTATTTGTGTTTTATGCAGTGCTGAGAATTTATGTTTGTGGTAAATTTTAAAGCAATGCAGTACTGGCATGTATTCAGATATAAGCTAAAATTAAATTCTTTAGACTTTCTCATTTGAATCCTCACTTTGCAAAAATCATCTCAAGGGTAATTGTTGCATATGAAATTGTTTTTCTTTACATAAAGGCTATACTGTATGTAACACAAACAAGGTTCTCTCACTGTTTAACTAAGTACACATTAACATGAACTTGCAGCAGAAAGAACATCAAATAAGATTAAAATCTCACAAAATTACTGGTGAAAATAACCATTCTCTTTGACAACTGCCAAGGCAATAATGGAAACTAAGGATCTCCCTGTTAACTTTTTTTCATAGTGAGCTGTAATATGTCATGTAAAGCTGTTAATTTAGAACATGATTCTCAGGTTATGAAAATCAGAGGACCTTTTTGATGTTCTGACAAATGCAAGTATGGTCTGTAATGCTGCACAACACTATATTACTAACTTTACCCACAATGTACCGAGTGGTTCAATTTTACTCATACACTGTCCAGGAAAGTTTAAGTTAGTTATTGTATAGTTCACATTCGTATCGGTTGAAGTTAATACTTACCCAGTTGTTGTTGATGTTGTTATTTTGTAGGGACACTGAGTCAGACATAGAAATAGAATTGCCCATGGCAATGGTTGTGCAGGTAGACTAATAGAACCAGCCCTTCTGGTTATCAAGATGTTTCCCTTCAATGTATTTTCATTTTTTTTTTCTGTTTTTTTTTCATTATTTTTATTATTTTCAAAGAGACATAGATTTTAATTTGGCTAAGACCATGTGCCTCTGTGGATTGTTTTGTTATATCCACCCTGTTGATGCAGTGTAATTGACTTTTTCATTTTGTTTTGTCAGTATTCATGTGATCCAAAAATATTAAAGAAATATAATTTTGCCTTAATGATATTCATTAGCCAAAATTTATTTTTCATGTTTTTCAGTTTAAAAAATGAATCTTAAATTCTTTCTGAGAGTAGTTTTACCTTTCATGTAAAAACATCATGTCCCATGCACAGGTTTTACATTCATTCTAAGTTTATCCTTTGAAGTTTGTGTCTGTCAGCTCTCCCAATATTATTAAGTTAATTTTGCCATTTTGTTACTATTTAATATTTTGTAATTTGCAGCTATAAACTTTTTTTACTTTCATAGAGTATATCTGCATCTGTCATTATTGGGTTTGAGTGTGACATGATTTGAAGATAGATTTCTTGAAGCGCATGACACTTTAACTATAAATTTCCTCAATGATTTTGTCTTTTTTTTTTTCAAGTTAATAATCAAATAAGAGATGTGATTTTAAAAAAAATGTGTTTGCAAATGTAAGTTGAACCCCAGCTTTTGATTGATTTTTGATAATTGATAAATAGTCTGAGTGTCTGTAAGTCATCCCAGTATTAAACAAGAAGACTGTCCTTTTTTGTCAGTTTTTTAATAATGCTGTGACAATGCCAAATGCTAAGTAGAGTTCAAATGTGTCAGCCAAGTGAAATCTGACTCTGCATGATGTACTTGAGGGGTTAAAAAAATAGATGAGCGTTTGCTTTTTATGTGCAATCACTTTAATGTACTTGAGTTGCCTTAGTACCTGCATGTGTAATGACTTCACATTGTCTCTGTTTCTTAATATTGAAAAAGATACAGCTTTCTAAAAAATTAAAGACACTTTTTATGACAGGTGCTCTGTAAAGTTCATTCAACTGTAAAGGGTAAAAAGTTAATATTAAAGAAAAATAATAGTTCTTGATGCTATTTGTAACTGGCAAGTTAATCTTCTTTTTCATCTTTTCAGTATATTAAAAGCACCTGCTCAGAATATAGTACATAATTTTTAGAGAAATAACTTAAGCTTTGAAATTTTGTGAATTCAGACGGCAGTGATTCCATCAGAAGATGACATTGACCCAGATGTTTTGGCCACCATGACCTCATTACAGTGTTTTAAAGACAAGCCAAGACTGATGCGGGAGCTTTTTAGTCCACAGTGAGTTGGAGTTGACAGAAAAAAATAAGTAACTCTTTAATTTTAAAATGGTGGGCCCATTTTATTTAATTTTGATGAGTTACAAGAAAATTGAGTTGTTTAATGTTTTAGAATTCAAAGTTCTCACTGAGGTTTGTCTTTAAATTAATACAATTCTTAAAAACTCTGCTGATCTAGAACACTATCATCTTTTATACAGATTTGAATAACTAATTATAACAAATTATTTATTTCAGACACAATACAGAAAAAGTGATCTACTTCCTACTGTTAGACAGAAAACTTCGGAATCCTAGTTTTGAAGATGATGATGAAATAAAAAAGAAATCTACTGCAGGTATTAGTTGACAGTTAAAAGGCTCAGTAAAGTTATCTGCAAAAACATTGAAATTTTTTTTCTGATGTAGTGTACTAGCTTTAATTGGTTTGTACCAAATCATAGTTAGTAAGCACTAAATGTTTGTTTTTATATATTTTGTGATATTTTCATTTTTGCAGTTGACCCACCAAGAAAAAGAATAGACAAAGTCAAGTTTCACAGTCAACCAAGGTACATTTTAACACCAAAATACTATTAAGGCCTGGTCTTGGCTCGAGAAAAGTGGTGCTACCTTTTTTACCTGTTTTCCATACTAAAGTGAATAACAGATTTTGATAATCAAGATTTTATTTGGAAGTTTAGACTATGAGAGTTTGTAGCACTAGGTGAAATATTCGCTTCACATATAACTTATTATCTATTAATCTAATTTGCAGCAGAGGCTTTACAGAGTGAGAATTTTCCTGCATTTAAACTTTCAGCATGGCTTAAACAAACACATAATTCACCTTGTCTTACATGGAATCTAGCATGATTTATCAATTCAAAGATGAGCACTTTAATAACTGATAGACTGGCACTATGAAATTGTTTTCTGAAAGCAAGTTGATTCCATCCAATCAGGCTAACAGTAAACAACACAACAACTGTAAACAAAGAATTTTTTTCTCAAGGCAGCCTCCAATGTTAATATTTTTATCCTTTAAAACCTATATGCCCTTTTAAATAAAACTGACATTTAAGTGTTTTATATCTGCAGATATTTGTAGATATTCTTTAAAAGATGTTTTCATGTGACAGTTAGCTTTTTCATCCGTCATAGATAGCTTGAAAATGCAAGATTCCATCAAACCCCTGCGAAAATTTGTCTCATTTAATGTTTACTTCTCAATCTATTCTAAAACATTTGGTGTATTTTTTTACAGTTCTAATGTTGTTCTGTAATGAAAAAAACCGTTTGAGAAATGTTTTAAGAAGTCCTTCAGAATGTCCTAGAACACATTAAGAACATTTGTCACTAAAAGAGAAAAACATTATGTTCTAGGACAGATTGAGAATCGTAAGTGATTGTTAAATAAGACAAATTTTTGCATGGGGAGCTTTAAAGGAGCAGGGGCAGATTTTTTTTCTTTCACAGCTATATAATCAATAAATAATTATATATGAAGCCTTAAATTTTATTTGCATTTGCAAAATTAACATAATGCAAAATGATATTTCACAATTAAAATTTCATGTGGGCAAAACAACATATTGCCTGTGTTACTGTAATAAAACTTTTCTTTAAAGGCATTGCTAATAACTTAACCCAAAGTAATCTGCATGATCAAACTAGACATTTTATGGCTTGTTACATATGGCTATCCAAGTAAGATCATAACCTCATTTATTTATAATGCAACATGCCTCTTAATCCCATTTTAACTCTGCACTGCACTAACTTCCTAACAGGTTATCCCTGGGTAACATTAGTGAGGGTTCTCCAACTATGCCAAGGCGGGCACTGGCTGTCGCATCAATGTAAGTAATGGGTGCCAACAGAATGTGTCACTCTTGTCTCATCTAACACACTTCTACATCTAAATCGATCCCTTTTCACAATATAATTTCAGTTGAATGTTTGACCTTGGGACCAAATATTGTAATCTGTTATGATCCTGGATCAGTATGCATTAGTTCATTGTACCACCAGCGTTAGCGCTGGCGGTACACATGGTTTCGGTCTCGTCCGGATCGTTCCGCCGGCTCCGCCGGCTCCGCCGGCTCCGCCGGACGGCTACCGTTACCGCTTCTCCTCCTAGACGGTAAGGCCCCCCATACCCATCTCATGGATTTAGGTCACCTATAATCTCAACTCGTTCCACGTAAAATTTGGGCTTTGTCGGTATTGGGGTCTGGGTGTGGCACTCATTGCAATGCACCCTTGTCCAAAAATGGCAAAATTAAATGCTAATTATCTACCCTACGGAAGGAGTTACGGGAAAAATTTCTACAGACGGCTTTCCAAAAGTCATATGTGTAGATTTCAAATATACCCTCGGATTTGACCTTTGACCTTTACTTCAAGGTCAAATGGGCCAAAATTTTCAAAAAAATGAAATTTTTTACGAAAAAAAAATTTTTTGCCCTGTTATTCAGACACCACACAGACTTAACCAATAATATTATTGGAAAGTGTTACCCTTCAGGTCATCTTTCATCTCCGTGAATTTGGGGTCAATCGGTGCATTTTCACAGGAGTAGCGGCCATAAGATACCGAAACTGAAAACTGTCTCTAATTCGGGAACCGTTAATGCTAGAGACCCATTCTTTTTTGCATTTTGTAGAGCATGTAAAGCCCAACACTGG
>NW_019773546.1:32345-43640 GCF_001039355.2 Lingula anatina
TTTTGAAAAACGACACTAGTTTCTGGCTGCCAGAATCGCTTTTGAAAAACGACACTACTGATAACGATGCTGTTTTGCGGCCCTAGACAACAGTACCGCTCTATCTATGCAGGCCCGTAGCCAGGGGGGGTTCGGGGGGTTCGAAAGAACCACCCCTTTTGGTGGGAAAAGGTCCACTCTGGATAAAATTTGATCTAGGTTCATGAAGTTTTTATGAAAAAAGGTCCACTTTTTCAGAAAAAGAACCCCCCTTTTGAAATTGCTGGCTACGGGCCTGCTATGGGCCATACACAGTGATCGGGTGAAAGTACGTGTATGCCTTTGGTCGCAATTACCGACACTCACACATCATACATTATGGTAACTCTAAATAGATCGTCGGGAGAAGATAACAGAAGGCCTAGCGACGAACAGACAACTTCCGGTCAAAATTGACAGAATTCCATGAAATTCGAACTTTCAGAAGTTCTGAGCACCTCCATTTCATGAATTTCGGCCAGAACGATCTTTTCCCAAATTTAATTATTTTCTACTGTTCGAAATTCATGGCACATTACCGTATATAAAGAAAATATATAATGCTTCACTTGACATAATGAAACTCGCATATCTACCAAAATAATCCACATTGTCAGTGATATGCTGGGATCACAAATCTGGCATGGCTTTTCTGGATTCTGCTGGGTTTCATTGTAGCATGAATCATTTATACTACAGGTGCCATTCTGGAAAAAAAATATTTTTATTTACTTTTATTTTAGAATATAAATTAATTTCATTATCTTATAACTCATTATCTTATAACAACGCTGTTAAATGTTCAAACAAAAAAAAAAAACAAAACAAAAACAAATAATAATGGACAATAAAAAGGTTATTTTCTCAGTTTTGATGCAATTTTGTATGATGCTTTTAAGCATGCTTTTAAAACACCAAAATCAAAATCAAATTTTAACAAGATTAAGCTCAATCAAATTAAATGGTCGCTATGGATGTATCTGTTTAAGTTGCATAGAAATATGGGCTAGTAAATATGCAAAGCGCATTTTATGTGGACAGTGGTCAGATGTCAAATTGAAGGTCATATATTATTTTCTATTCAAGCTCAATAGTAACTATGGACGTATCTCAGCCAGTTTAGGAGATATATGGGCTGGAAAATTTACAAAGTTCAGTTCATGGTGAACTCCAGTTTTGGAGATGTTACAGCCAGAAAATTTGCTAAGTGCAGTTCATGGTGGAAAGTATATCACTTGACAAGCTCTACAAATTGCAACACACAAGAAGTCTATATAGCTTTTACAGTTCTTGAATTACAGACACTTTTCAGTATTGACATCAAATGGATGCTTCTCCCTTGGAATGATCCCGAATTCAGGATGACAAAAGAAGACCCCAAGGGTAACTTCTCATCACAGCATCATAAATCAGCACTAACAAATATATTTTCACAGAAAATTAATTTTTTTTTACAAAATTTGAGCCCATTTGACCAAATCAGCACTAACAAATATTTTTTCACAGAAAATTATTTTTTTTTTACAAAATTTGAGCACATTTGACCTTGACATATAGGTCAAAGGTGAAAATCTTCACATATTACTTTTTGGTCAGACTTCTACAGTAATTTTTCCAGCAATTCCTTTTGTTTGGGAGATATTCAGCATTTAATTTTCATAATATACTGAAAAAGACAAAAAAAAACAGTCTTACTTTATGAAAATGGTACGATCAAGCTGAATTTCAAACTTGATCGAACTTGATCAGTAATAATGTTCACTCCTATAATTTTCAAAACAATAGGCCTATTGATTTCCTTGAAATTAGTTGTCTGTATTGCATTTGTGATAAACAAAGAGAAAAAAAACAGCATAAATTCCATAAATATGGTCCGATCAAACCGATTTTCGAACTGTATTTTAGGAATTTACAAGTTTGAAGAAACTAAGTCAAATGATTTTCCACTTATCTGTTATCACTGAAAATGTATGGTGTCAATGGCCATGATGACGATGGCAACAAAAGACACAGGTGACTGGCTATATGTAAAGACATAGTGTGTCTGTACATAAAAAGACAATTCACAGACAATAAATTTGTTTGTGATAATTTGCTGAAACAGAACATATCTAGCACCTTGATTGTCCAAGAGGTTCTAGAGGTGCTGGGAGAACAAATGTGACACACGTGACCATCTCTTGATTCAAGGTTGCCAAGGCATTTCCCATCAAGTTCACAAGTTTCATTCTGAAAAAGGAGAATCGTTTACAATCATTTATCTTAAAGGCAGAATACACAGAATCATTTAAATGTCAAATAAATATTAGAGAAATTAACTCAAAAAATTCTTTAATGTGCAGTTTTTCAGTGCAGACTCCAGCTGTTTGGCAGAAGAATTCTTTTTTTTCCAAATTGCACCTTATAAAATCAAAAAGTGCTAAATTAGACAATATAAACTAAACTTTTTATTGCTTGTCTTTATATCATATTTCTTGTCTTTCCTGTCAAGTTCACAAGTTTAATTATGAAGGAAAATACAACAACATTTACAATCATCTCTGATAATTTTACCAAATACATGCAGTAAGTTTTTCTTTCCTTTATTTTTTCAATATGATGCCACAGTAATGCTCAATGCTACATGTGATATTCTCACCAGATCTGTCCACTCTGTGTTCGACACATTGGGATCACATATCTGGCATGGCCTTGCTGGATTCTGCTGGGTTTCATTGTAACATGAACCATTTATTCTGCAGGTGCCATTCTGGAAAAAGAAATTGTATTTTATTTCAACCCAACAACACTAAATGATTAAATATGGTCACTGGACTGGAGATTTATGGGCAATCAATTTCTCTTACTTTGTGAAATAATTAACTGATAACAGAAAGCATCAAAGTACCCCTCAATTCTGGATACAGGTAACAGATTTTTTTAACCAAAAAATATGCAAATTTGGCAGATAAAGAAAATGACTTCATGTCCAAACTAGAAAAGCACCCGGAGAACGCAGACCTCCGCCAAGGCAGCAATTTTTTATTATTATTAATTATTGATTGATTATTGATCCAGATCACCACCAAAAACTTCTGACAGTTCCTGAAAATTTCATCAAAATCGGTCCATAACTTTTTGAGTTATGTTGATGACAGACAAACAAAGAAACAGGGGTGAAAACATAACCTCCTTGGCGGAGGTAAAAATCTTACTCATTTATAATTCAATTACATCAGACTGTGGCTTGTACCTTGATTGTCCAAGCAGTTCTAGAATTGCTGGAGGAACAAACATGACACACATGACCTCTTCTTGATTCTAGGTTGCCAATACAGATCCCTTCATTTTCACAATTTTCATTCTGAAAAAAATATACAAGCATATCATTATTCATAAAAGATTCTTGCAATAATACAATAGTTTCACCAAACTAGATATAATATTTTTTAAAACTGCCCTATTACTCAAGTAAAATATGCTTTTTCTAAATGAAATAACTTCTCACCAGATCTGTCCACTGTGTATTTGACACTCTAGGATCACATATCTGGCATGGCCTTGCTGGATTCTGCTGGGTTTCATTGTAACATGAACCATTTATACTGCAGGTGCCATTCTGGAAACAGAAATTATATTTTCTTTAAACCCAATTTGTTCACTGGACAGAAATAGACAAATTTTATTATTTTATGGACAATCAATTTCTCTAACTCTGTGAAATATTAACTGATAAAAGAAAGTATCATAGTACCTTCCCATTCTGGACACATATAGCAGATTTTTTTACCAAACTTGGCAAATAAAGAAAATGACTTCATGTCTAAAAATCTTATTTATTATTCAATTACATCAGATTGTGGCTTGTACCTTGATTGTCCAAGCAGTTCTTGAATTGCTGGAGGAACAAACGTGACACACATGACTTCTTCTTGATTCTAGGTTGCCAATACAGATCCCCTCAATTTCACAATTTTCACTCTGAAAAAAATTTACAAACATATCATTTTTTCAGAAAACATTCTTGCCATAATATAGTAGTTTCATCAAACTAGACATCATATTTTCCAAAACTGCCATACTACGTACACAAGTACAGGTACGTAAAATAATTTCTTTCTAAATGAAATAACTTCTCACCAGATCTGTCCACTGTGTATTTGATACTCTGGTATCACATATCTGGCATGGCCTTGCTGGATTCTGCTGGGTTTCATTGTAACATGAACCATTTATACTGCAGGTGCCATTCTGGAAACAGAAATTACACTATTTAAGTAACCCTTATTAATTAATTTTTAATATCAATAATGAAAAGACAATTCATAGACAGCATGTCATGTACCTCGATTGTCCAAGAGGTTTGTGTTTTTCTGAAAAATTTGAGTGATGTTCTGTTTTAGTATATATGGTAAAATATGTCATGTAAAAACAAACTGCATTTGCAATTCATTTATCTCCATTAAATACATGTGAAAAACTTCTCAATGTTACAAACTAAAGACAATCAGGATATACAGATATTCCAGTAAAATGCTTCACTCGACATAATGAAACTACATTTATCTATACCAAAATTGTCCACAGTGTCTGTGATATGCTCGGATCACAAATCTGGCATGGCCTTGCTGGATTCTGCTGGGTTTCATTGTAGCATGAACCATTTATACTGCAGGTGCCATTCTGGAGACAGAAACTTTATTATGCCTTACTTTTATTTGAGAATATTGGTTAATTTAAACATATGATATGAAAAGACAATTCATGGACAATAAATTTATTCCATTCTACAATGTATGTGGTAATTAACTGATATCACAATATATAAACCCATAGTACCTTGATTGTCCAAGAGGTTCTAGAGGTGCTAGGAGAACAAATGTGACACACATGGCCATTTCTTGATTCAAGGTTGCCAAGGCATTTCCCATCAAGTTCACAAGTTTCACCCTGAAAAGAAAACAGCAGCCATTATGAAAATACACCTTAAAGTATTTAATTACCTTTTTATCATGTCATACCATCTAGTTTTCCCCTGATAATAAAAATGAATCACAGACAACTATACATGACTATATGACCAAATGCATATATTTTCGATTCTGATCCAACTAATCTTTTTAATATTCAGCCATAGTAATGCTGTATGATATTGCATCAATTTTTCTGAATGAGATATTCTTACCAGATCTGTCCACTGTGTGATTGACACTACAGGATCACATATCTGGCATGGCCTTGCTGGATTCTGCTGGGTTTCATTGTAGCATGAACCATTTATACTGCAGGTACCATTCTGGAGACAGAAATATTACTTTTTTTATGCTCAAAAGTACTGGGTATTTCAGTGTTAGAGAAATATGGCTATTACATTTTTCTTAGATCCTTAAAGGAACACCATGTTACACAGATACATGTAAATACTACATGTGAAGTCTCTTCAGAAACATTTGTCTTTTTTCAACAAAAGTTGTTATGGGTTTCTCACCAGATCAAACCATGCCTCTGTGCTGTACTTAGGGTCACACAGCTGACAGGGTTCTGTAGGATTTCTGTCACTATTGTTATAGCAAGTATAGTTCACAAAGCATGTTTCATTCTGAAAGAAAAAGGAAAAACATTCTTTCTCATTTAGTCCTAAGATTAACTTGACATATGTTTATCATGTTTTCACACTGTTGAAGAACTTTTAATATCAAATTAACATTCAGTATCAACATTTATTAAACTTTCTAATAAATCAATTAACTCACCAGGAGCACCCAATCTGTGATGTTGACAGCTGGGTTGCAGACTTTACATGAATTTCCTTCCTGTGCATCTCCCTCGTGATAACATGTCCCATTTATTCTACATGCACTGTTCTGAAACAACATATTTTCTTATAACAGTATGGCCTTACATATGATAATGCATAACCTGATAAACAAAGTTAACAGCTTATTCAGACAATTCCAGATTCACAGCAGTACAGACTGCAGAGATAAAAGTTGATGAATCCACTCTCAGCCCTTTCCCAAACCTGAAGAAAAACATACCTATGCCGGTAAGAGCATGACATAAAATTCTTTAAATATTGCAGGAAGGCATAACAAGGTGGTGGCAAACTTACATTCTAAATAAGCTATCTGCCAGTATATAATTCATATATCAGTAGATGACCCTCTTCTTGTTCCCCTGAATTAGGCATTGTGCATTTACTCCATATAAAGGATACTTGTACTTTGTTAAGTTATCAATATTCAATTCAGTCATACAAAAATCACCTATTTTTGTGCAAATTGTATGTTCCAGAGGGGCACATTGTCCCACTTTGGCCAGTAAGTCAATTATTGTAGCCTACATCCCAAATTAATTCAAAATTGCTGCTTATGATTTTTGTTTAGTGCTACATGTGCAAGCTATACAAGCTAATTTACCTGTGTATACCAAGCAGTTTTGTTCCATGATGGGATGCAAATCTTACAAGGGTCATCAGGATTTGTGTCATTTTCCTTATAACACATTTCTTCAATTCTGCATGTTCCATTCTATAATGCAATATAAAACAGAAAATTTCACAAAAAAACTGAGCTTAACCAGTTAACAATTAACTTATTGAAATGAAATGGCTTGTTTTGGAAAAACACTTCATTATACATGAATCATAAAAAATTACCTTAATATCCCAAGAATTCCTGTTCTTATCTGAAGAACAAACATGGCAAAAAGACCCTGTCCTTTCTTGACCATCTGTGTAACACTGGTTGTCAATGGTGCAGGTATTGGGCTGAAAAAAGGAACTGGCACACACACACATATATATATATATATATATATATATATATATATATATATATATATATATATATATATATATATATATATATATATATATATATATATAAAATTCTGCTGATGATGCTACTGCTTGTATTTATTCTCTGTATTTTGTTGTATATGTATCACACCAGCCAGTGTTATATACCTGTAATCCAAATGGTACCAACTAGTGGTACAATATACACTCTCAGGTACCAGCTAATGGTGGTATAATGTGGTAAAAGTTTCAGCTTGACTACCTAGTATCCAAAATAAATAGTAATTTGTGGTTTTATTGCAAGATCAATATTTGAATATGCAATGCAAATGGCTACTTGTACCAGTGCCAAAATGTAATCAAGAAGTTTGGCCATTTCTACAAATGCAATTTGTAAACTGGAAGATCAATTGAGTTTGTAAATGTGAACACTAGGACTACAGGTAAAAGTGGGCAGGATTTAAGCTATGTTCCATCTTCTGTTCACTTATGCACAAAACTTTGTATTTATCAATTAATTCCGTTAACACTTAACTTCTGTTCATTTAAGACCTGAATTATGCCTAGACTTCTTGCACCAATAAACTAGAGGATCAGAGAGGCGATACCGCCTCCGGATATTGTACCACCAGCTGGAGTAAGCGCATTCGTATGGACCCCCCACCCCTCCAAAAAGGGACACCATCACCAGTCTTGTGCTTGACAAGCTCTATAAGATGCAATCAATAAGAGTTCTCAAAATATGCAAAAAAATATAACTAAAAATGGTATAATCAAGCAGATTTTCGAATTGACTTGCATTTTCCTACCCTTGATCACTCCTGTATTCTCTAGACAAAAGGCCTATTGGTTTTCCTTGAAAAGTGTTGTCAATGGTGCATATATGCTGACAAAAGAGAAAACCTAGGGGCAACAAGGGGCACATCTCTGCTAGTTTTAAAGATATGAGAGGCAAGAAAATATGCAAAGCTCAGTTCATGGTGAAAAAGTAGGTCAAAGGTCAATTTCAATATCATAGTATATGAATTTCTATTCAAGTTCAATAGCAACCATGGGTATTTCTTTGCCAATTTTGCAGATTTAAAGGCCTGAAAACATGCAAAAAGCAGTTCATCATAAAAAGTAGGTCAAAGGTCAATTTCAAGGTCACAGATTGCTAGTGTATTACTTCCTATTCAAGTTCAATAGTAACTATGGACCTATCTCTGTCAGTTTTGGAGATAAAGGAGAAAGAAAATTTGCAAAGTTCAGTTCATAGTAAAAAGATGGTCAAAGGTCAATTTTAAGGTCACAGTAAATTGCCAGTATATGACTTCCTATTCAAGTTCAATAGTAACTATGAACCTATCTCTGCCAGTTTTGGAGATAAAAGGGAACGAAAATTTGCAAAGTTCAATTCATGGTGAAAAGTAGGTCAAAGGTCAATTTTATGGTCACTGTTAAATTGCCAGTATGTGACTTCCTATTCAACTTTAATAGTAACTATTGACCTATCTCTGCCAGTTTTGGAGATATAATGTTACAATTCTGAGTTACAATAATGTGCCACCACAATGTACTTTTTAATACAGCATAACACGAAAACCGTATGAAATACAAAAAAACGGAGACCATATGCAATGTTGGGCTTTACATGCTCTACAAAATGCAAAAAAGAACGGGTCGCTAGCATTAACGGTTCCCGAATTAGAGACAGTTTTCAGTTTCGGTATCTTATGGCCGCTTCTCCCGTGAAAATGCACCGATTGACCCCAAATTCATGGAGATGAAAGAAGACCCAAAGGGTAACACTTTCCAATAATATAATTGGTTAAGTCTGTGTAGTGTCTGAATAACAGCGCAAATAATATTTTTTTTTGTAAAAAATTTCATGTTTTTGAAAATTTTGGCCCGTTTGACCTTGAAATAAAGGTCAAAGGTCAAATCCAAGGGCATATTTGAAATCTACACATATGACTTTTGGAAAGCCGTCTGTAGAAATTTTTCCCATAATTCCTTCCGTAGGGTAGATAATTGGCATTGAATTTTCAAAAAATTTGACAAGGGTGCATTTCAACGAGCGTCACGCCCAGGTTAATGCACCGACTGAGACAAAAAAACCTGGGGGTTCAAGTTGAGGTTATATGTGACCTAAATCCAAGAGATGGGGACAGGGGTCCTTGCGGTCTAGGAGGAGAAGCGGTAACGGTGACTTGTATCCGGCGCCAGTACGCGGAGCCGGCGGAGCTTACGGAGCCAACGGAGCCGGACGAGACGGGTCGGGACTAAAACCATGAGTACCGCCAGCGTACACGCTGGCGGTACTAATTAAAACTAAGGAAATTTTAAAGTGATTGTTACATATACCAGTGCAAAATTTAAAACACGGGCTATGTATAAAAGATGTAATATATTTAGGCACAAAATGTATCAAAAGCAAATTAATTTCACACATGATTTTCTCATCACCATGGATCTAAAATGATGTGTCTGATGACAATTCAAGTTTAGATGACTGCGCTTAAAAAATTAATGCCAGGACTTTCTGCACAGGTAAGAAAATGTACAATACCTTATAATTGGGGAAATTTTAATGTGGTTGTCACATACTAGTACAAAAAAATTAAAACATTGGTTTTTGAAATAAAAGCAAATTTATTTTACTCCAAACAATTTGTCTGATGACGATTCACTGTTAAGACGACTTTTCTAAAAAAGATAATGTGCCAGTCAATGGGACCAACTATGGGCCTTTACTTGCCAGTGACCTACTGCAGTTGCTGTCTGAAAAGGGTTACATACCCGAAGATACCAATCACTAGTAGTGACATTAGGATTACAGATTTGGCAGGCATCACTGGGGTTTTGTTCCTCCTTATTAAAGCATTTACCGTTTATGCTGCAAGTTCCATTCTGAAAACAACCATATACAACTAATTTTGGAGAACTTAATATGTTCATAGTATTATGCTTAGCAGACACATATGGCTGCAGATATATATAAGGTTCTGAAAAGACATTATTTACAGATGGAATGATGTACTATTTCTTCAGTTATACTATATCCTGAAATCAATCTCTTCATTACTTAAACATACTATTTTCATTAAGAGAACAAAAAACCATATACCTTATTCAAAAGTAGTTTTTTGTTTTTTTTAGTAAAAATATATCTTGTTACCTTTAATTGGCATTGTGATGGCCCATCACATTTGTAGCATTTAGAGTCATACACGGCCACTTTCAGAGGATGACTGTAGTTGGTACCACTATTACTGATGCTGATATTGTAAATCTTTATCACTTCCTCACTACTGATATCACTCCTCTTCTGACGCAATTTTGGGAATGGGCAGATCACCTCTTCTTCATGTACGAACTCTGCTTCATTATATTCAGTTATCACATCAGATGCCTAGTGAAAAAGTTGAAAAACTGCAAAAGATTTCTGAGAATACTGTTACACTATGTAATTATATAGCCATCTTAAATAGTTGATATTTTCAAAGATTTTCTTTATTAGATATAAAAATATTGCAACTTGCAATCAATCCAACTTACCGTTAAATGTTCCGTTTTACAAGACAGGTTGGATGACTGTACAAATGGGCCTCCATAAACTGGAGTTTCAAGACATGGACGCTGAGAAATGTCACAAAGCCCATTTGTTGGCATATAAAATAAGTCAGGAATAGTATCCCTGCTGATAGAACAATCACTTGACACAAACCCTGGGTAGCATTCACAGCTACTGGTACCTAAAATGAGTGAAAATATCTGCAGTCTAGCATATAATCATGCAAACTACCATTCCAAAATGATCTTAATGATCAAAAATTGTTTCAAGTAACATAATTGATGAAATTTAAAAGTTCCATAAAAATATACTACTGGTACTGTCTAGAAGAGAAATTTAAAGCAATAATAACTCTTCCTTTGAGATTCAAAAATCCGCATGAAATACATTGTAAACAACGCATGGAAATATATTCTATTGTATTTTACCACTAAAACGGCCGTTATTGTAGGAAAACTAAAATCTGTGCTTGTCAATAGGGCTTTCGATCATTTTTTTCCGGTCGACAAGTGCATTCGTTGCTAATGACGTAATGGTGTCACGCGGATTCTCGCGTTCATTCGAGACCAAAATAACATGGTGGGAAACCCTCAGACGTAAGTGCGTCGGATAACGAAAAGCCCAGAATGGCACACATTGTGGATATAAATGCATTTTTAACAAAAAGACGAATATATCTCATGAATCTTATATAGTGTTGTTGTTGTCTGCTTTTCCCGCGGTTTTAAGTAGGTCACCAGTGACTTTGCAATGTCAGAGAGAGCTCCGTCAGTTAAAATCTCTTAAGAGATTTTAACAAAAAACCGTACGTTTAGGAAAAAAACCCTGGATTAACTTTGAATGCAGGAATGGGGTCGTTGGCCATTGGTAAGTACGGGAAAATTGCCGTTTTTTCCAGGAAAATCCAATTTTTGGCCAAAACGAAGAGTTATTATGACTTTAA
>NW_019773546.1:55662-87426 GCF_001039355.2 Lingula anatina
TTTTTTTTTTTTTTTTTTTTTTTTTTTTTGAAACAGTATCGAGAGACATCTTATAGACATCCATAATCAATAATTGTATGTTTCTGTTAAAATATTATACGATAGTTTCAAAACCAACCACTTAATTCTCTGTTGAATTCAAAGTGGTTAACTATAGATTTTGAAATTACCATGAGGGACTATGTCTCAAGTTTATCCTAATTGTTTAACAATTATTTCATATATTCTTGTTCATGTTACAGATCAGTCCTTCAGACTTCGGAAAAGTCAATATTTGGACCCTTAAATATATGAGATGTTATTTAGAATTCTTACCTATCGATTCGATTGTTCTTCAAACTGGAGTCTAATGAGAGAGAGAGAGAGAGAGAGAGAGAGAGAGAGAGAGAGAGAGAGAGAGAGAGAGAGAGAGAGACCCACCTGCTGACCAAACACTAAAAACTGTGAGGACTAGGAAAATAATCTTTCCATATCTTTGGCTGCCAAGACCGCCTTCCATGTCTGACCAAGGGTGCCAAATAATCACTAATCTTTTCGGGAAGTTCCAACATTTACGTGTCTGATTGACAAGCTCTGTTGATGTTTTTTTAACTTGGTGCAGATTTGCTCCTATTATTATTATTATTATTATTATTATTATTATTATTATTATTCTAATGAAACTTTGCGAAGGTCGTGTTTTACTGTCAAAGGTACTCTTTTCATATATTCAAAAGACCAACACGGATGCATACACAACTGCACATACCCCATACAGGAGTATAAAGGACGTTTCATGCAAGCCCCTAGTTCTATTCAGAAAGTCATCGAATTTCAATGAAATAATGGAAAGGGGTTTCCTTTTACCTGTCACCTTTCAAATCTGTCTTCCAAGGGCGAAATTTTATTGGCTACGAAGACTTGATACAAAGAAAAGTTTTTTCAACATCGACTGACTAACCTGTAGCTAATACAAACTTCCGCATTCCAAATACGTAAAAAAAGTATTCAAATTTCTGTAGCTTTCTCGAATATTCTTTGGACCAGCTAGTGCTTTGTTGCACTCAACAAATAGAACTAAACATGTCTAAATCTAACACCCCATTTCCATAGATTAGATCGACCTACTTTAGATCGACCTAACTCCCCGGGGTTCGCGCTAAATAGCTGTCAGCCGGGCGGATACGAAAGTTAATTACCCCTTACAGCTTGTAGTAGGCGGGGACGGACACTTAAGGGGGATTATCTGACAGTAATCTAGTGAGACTCCCCGCGGTGATAGATCGATCTAAAGTTGTGGGAACAGACCCTAAAACAAACCTCAGATACATTATTAACAGAATCCAAAAAGGGAGAAACGGGGAACGCGATAGCAGACGCGAAGAAAGCAAATTTCTGTGGAGGGCTTAGCATCATAAAAAGAAAAAGCGAGAGAGTATCAAAGGATATTATGTAGGGCCAACATGAAGTTGGAAATATGTTGTCTTGAGTCGAGCCCCAACGCAATATGTAAGTGACATAAACGGTGGACAGAGCCCCTACTGCCCCCCCCCTCCCCCCGCGCTATTTAACGGGTTAAATCTCATATCTGAGGTTTTATTGCAAGGCCCCTGCAGCGACGGCGCGTGTGGAGGCGGGGAAGCCATCACGGAATTAGTCGGCGCTACTTTCAAATGAGTCGGTCATATGAAGTCCGCAGATTTGTTAGTCCGCGGATAAGCTTGTTCTGAATGGCCTTTGAGAGATCTGGTATAGTGTAGCCCTGTTTCCATGTCAACACAGTAGAAGATCCAAAGCGACAGTTAAAGGTACACTGTCACTCATTCTCCATATAGGGTCATTCAAAATTTGTTTTATTATTTACAAATTAAGCAAGCGAAAGAATTGTTTGCCCAATTGGATCTTAACTTATATCAGACTTACAACTTAAAAGTAAAGAAGTATTACTATATCTATTTGTTCTCACATACACACAAAAAAAAAAATAAACAGTCTAAATTTTAAGCCTTCGTTACTGTCGCTTGCAGCACCATCTCACATTCTCCAATTGATCTAGTGCATTTTTACTACAGTAAAAAATCTGAAATTTTTCAAGAAGCGAGTATGATATCTAACGTCTCAGAAAATGACTGGAATGTTTATTTTAAATAACTCGACAAAAAGCTTGCGGCTACTTTCGCGGTGTCGCCCAGTTCTTAAAATTTTGAAAAAACCTTCATAACGTCTTTTGCTGCAGGTCATTATTTTAAGTTGCTTGATGTTTTTGCAATATTTGAGTCATTAATAAAATCTTCCATTCGGTTACATCCATGGTTAGGTAGACGATAAGGTGACAGGGCACGAAAACTGCTGTCTCATAGAGTAATTTGCAAACTATATTGTTAGTATTCATAACGTGTAAATATTAAACCATACAGTGATAGGGTTCTTTTTAACACTTTCGTTACTAAAACCTTCGTTACTGTATGTGAAAATTTCCCATAATGGCAAGGCATGAATTAAAAATTTTCCACGATTTATACAAAAAGCTCGATTTATCATTTATCATTACCCAGAGGTTTAGAAAAAGAAGTGTGGAATTTATATTTAACTTCATTTTTCACTTTTCTTCAAATGGACCTACATTGTACGTATTGTGAATGAGTGCTGTTATCATAAGGAATTGGGCACGCAGTCTACGCAGATCGAAAAAAGTCAAGACACACAAACTGACCGCCAAATAAAATCTGATCACGTGCCCACTTTACGGGCGTTTCAACTTAAGATTCTAGAAAAATACACCGCAATTCTCACATAAAAACAATTGCAATCAATGTAATCAATAATAAAATTTCCTAAAAGCTGTTCTCAACTCCTTTAAAATTATCAGTCGATTCAATTGAGCGGATTTCATTTGGTAGCATATTCCATTTCGTTGGACCAGCCGACTTTAAGTGATGTACCTACGAGTTTCAAATAATCCACAGATGAAAACAAATACGTTCACCGAGGCAAGGTAAGAGGCGAATCAAAGATAAAGGCTTCTAAAAAGTTGTCTATTCAAACATCCCCATCTCACCGAATAGATTTTTATATATCCAATTTAAATCGACATGACATACTGCAACATTTGTGGTCAAGTTTTGATAAAAGGGATAAAAACTTCTCATTTTGGTGAAGTTAATGACGATTTTCTCACATTTACCAATGTTAAATTAATCCATTCCAACATTCAAAGTTAGTTTTTTTAAAATCATTTCACAGATTGTTACGGAGAAAAGCCACACATTTTACTGAGAGAATTTATTTGGCTTCTATAAACATCTGAGTATGCACATACAAAAGCAGAGATGGGAGCAAATAAAGACAGGACCATCACTTTAAATTTACATCCGCAATACATCTGATATATGATACCTAACATACTGCCTTTGACAAGGAACCCTAAAAATTAGTTTACAAAAGATGCTCTGCCACAGTCCAACTCTGTACAGGTCCCACCCCCTTCCCCAATCCCCTAAGCAAATTATCAACATAGCTTTCAAGCATCTATGGAGTGGATGTAGTAAAAGAACCGCTGCAACAGATTGTTATCCTGAGGAAACATAGCTAAATTACAAAGTGCTCTGTCACATCAGTGGGTTTTTCTCTTTTTTTCTGCTTTTTACTTTTTTTTTCTCTTAACTGAAAATTCCCAGTTTGGGATTTCATGCTTTCTTATATATATACTTACGAACAACACAGTTAAGTTGTTAGTTATACTTATAGAACCAAAACACTGTTGCTGAGATGACTCTAGATCAAGCAGTCCACTTGGGTCTGATAGTCTTGTTTTTACTTTCCCTATTGGTCATGACAAATACTTTTTTTTTGTTTTTTTTTTAAATATTTTTTTCTTCCAACTTTGTTGTTGCTCTTGAAATTTGCCTTCTAACTTCGCTGATCTTTAGCCTCAAACTGAAAAGTTGGAGGAGTAGATGTTCCTTCATACTCCAAACATCCAAGCTCTAAAAGGAGAAAGCTTTCTCTAACACCACACTATTCTCCTGCTGTTGTTGTTTTCCTTTTTACTGGACTTTCAAATTCGAGACTTAATATTTGTTGCTGTTGCTTCTTGTTATGCTGCCACTTGTGGAGGTGTTGACCCACCATAGCTGTTGGATTTTCCGCCATAATTTCCCCTTCCCCCTCTTCCTGCACTACCACCACGGGGTCCACCTCTGTATCCTGAAATACAAGAGAAAATGTAAACAGGAAGGGAAAAAAAAGCAAACTTATGTTAATGTTCTACATTTACAGGAAGGACTGGTTAACAAAAAGGGCAGACTGTGTTGACCGATCTAGTTCATCTACTAAGAATTATCATTATTGCAATTTTCACCACCATTATCCCTTCCCCAATAACAATTTAGTTATGACGTCTCAATTATCAGCTGTAGCATTTATTGCTACAACTCCCACCTTTACACCACACTCCATACAAGATTAATCTTAAATTGACTTGGGACTAAGTTCTGTGACATTTCGGTCTCAAGTGTTATTCATTAGCACTATAATATATAATAATACTGCCTGTTGAAAATAAGATCTCTGTGAACATATCATAGCATCCATGCTATTCATATAAAAACATTTTTTAAAAATCAATGCATCTTTTTTGCAAACAAGACAAACATATAAAATACTTAAACATTAAGCAAATAAAAACTGGGAACATCTCAGCCCACCAACTTAAGCCTCTCCAATCTGAAGTATCTACCATATCTGCCTGCAAATCTAAGCTAACATAGACAGGATGTGCCAACAAAATGGATATCTATATAATAACTTGGAGGTTTTTTCCTTATTAAATTTTTCAAAACAAATTCAATAAAATCCAACATGCAAAAAGGAAAAATCAAAAGCTTCCTTTATCAACTGTTCTCGCGGGAGATATTTTGATAATCAAACAATATTTGTATCCCACTAAAAAAAAAGAACAGAATTCCATCCCTAACACCAAGAGCTTCCTCTTTCAACATTTTTTTTTTAATGGAAACTCCATATAGCCCAAGTGCTCCCACGCACCTCCACCCCTGTGTGCACCAGCGCCTTGCTTGTTATAAGTGTCCAACCCACCATTCACTCCCTGGTATCCTTCAGGCCTGTAGTTGCTACGAGGCGGGTAGCCATGATACGTGCCTACAAATCACAGAGGAGCACACAGTTAACACGCAGCATGCTCAGGTGATCAGGGGGAAAAGGGGGGGGGGGGGCAAAACCGATAGGGTTTTTAAAATATAGTATATCATTTTTTTTTTTGTCTTACTCAAACCTAGACAAATCAGAAAGATTATTCAATGCAAGAGATCAACAGGTGGAAAAAAAGCAAATGGTATTCATCACAAAGGAAAAGGCAAAGCTTCAGCTTCTTTATTCATTCAGTTGGTTTCTGATAGGTTAGAAACAGACCTTGAAAATCTGAAAAAACAGTTGGGACAACTTACATACTTTGGACAATTCATATGCTGGATAAAATGGGGCAATGGGAATTAAACAGGACTAACATGATACCAAATTTCCCCCAAAAAAATATATTCGTGAAAATCACATCTCATATTTCATAACAGGAGAAACAAAGCAAACTGAAGCATTTTTGTGAGAGCCTTCCACCCAGAACTGATAGGTAGAAAATATTTTGTGAGGTACAGTGTGGCATTGGGCCAATGATTTGCGTGCTCAAACAAAATAAGCACTCCCACCTCCTCCTCTTATTCCTATTGATTAGTGAAGCAAAATGCCAGGGAACAGGAAAAAGAAAAAGCACATACTGCACACATTTTTCTCTCCTTACTCTTAGCAAAATATCTATTAGTACACTGAAGACAAACATTTTTAACATGGTCACCAACAAGGCAATCATCACTTCTTCCAAAGCCACAAATGTCAGAAAAAGTCTGCAGTTAAAGAATGACTTACCCCTTGCTCCCCTCGATTCTCCTCCGCCTCTTCCTCCCCGGAAACCGCCTCTTGAATTGAAAGGGGGGCCACCTCTACCACCACGGTATCCAGAGTTCATTCCTCGTCCTCCACGTGGTCCACCTCTTGAGCCACCACGTCCACCATAGCCATTGAACTGATTCCGTGAATAGCCACCTGCTGCTTGGAAAATGAATAATTTACTAGTAAAACTAAAAATAGGAATGATTCTTTCCCTTCATATTTTAAAATATAATTACGATACCAAGACATAAAAGATATTTAACAATATGTCAAGAAACATGTCAAACAGTTCACAAAAATTTCTGCATAAAATGACTTCACAAATCAGATAGACATAAACATAGAAAAGTGACTACTGTAAATGTTAACTGGAATATTTCATCAGCCTCAAAGCCAATCTTTAAGTGAGAGTCCCGGTGGAGTTAGGTCAACTTAGTTAGACCCAACTAACTCATTCTGGGTTTTCAAAAAAAATTTTCAGTCCTTTACTTATTCAGCCAGGGGTCAGTTTCGGCTCTATCAGAATTCAACTCCAAATCTTGGAATTCTGCTATTACGTAGAAAAAGTCCATGTCTGTTTCAGTTCACACTACTCATTAAAACCACCTATCCATGTCCTTACAGTTATAGTCTGACGTCATGTCTTGCTGTCCCATGCTATCCACTGTGGTAGCAATGCTGCTGGATTCTGTGTGAGCTGCTGGAGCCTGAGTATACATAGACTGGAATACAGGGGCACTGGCGTTCATTGTGAATGTCTTCTTCTCCTGAAAGCAACATGGATGGAAAATGAGCAGTAGAGTNTTTACTTATTCAGCCAGGGGTCAGTTTCGGCTCTATCAGAATTCAACTCCAAATCTTGGAATTCTGCTATTACGTAGAAAAAGTCCATGTCTGTTTCAGTTCACACTACTCATTAAAACCACCTATCCATGTCCTTACAGTTATAGTCTGACGTCATGTCTTGCTGTCCCATGCTATCCACTGTGGTAGCAATGCTGCTGGATTCTGTGTGAGCTGCTGGAGCCTGAGTATACATAGACTGGAATACAGGGGCACTGGCGTTCATTGTGAATGTCTTCTTCTCCTGGAAGCAACATGGATGGAAAATGAGCAGTAGAGTCTGGTATTTTTGTCTAAAGAAAAAATTATGATCCAATGCCCAATCGAACAAGTTGGAAATATTCCCATGTTTGGCATCAATACTTATTTTTTAAATAACAATGGTATTAATATACTGACCAATTTTCCAAATATTCATATTTGTTTTAAAAATTTTTAAAACAGTGCCAGTCATACTCTTTAATCTCACATATTACTTACGTCAGCCTGTTGATCTGTGAGGGTCGTCTGGTTTGGTAAAGGAATACTAGGGGGCACATCAGGCAGCGTTCTATCTCCGTCATTCAAGTTCATGTGTGTATGTTCCAGGCCAGTGCTGCCGTAGGAGGACGGCGCATTTTGTGACATCATGTCATAGCCCTGACTGCCATAGGCAGACGTGTCATAGCTGGATTGCTGTTGACTTTGTAATGTTTGTTTTTGTGGCTGTGTTGATTCTGACTGGAAATACTGCTGCTGCTGCTGTTCCTGCAGCTGTTCGCTATGATGATCGGCCTGGTCACCCCAAGACTGCGAGGAGAGACCACTGCCATCTATAATATTGGAGAAAAAGAAAAATTTTCCAAGAACTACAGAAGGAAAAACTGGCCATTAGAGCTCAAGAAGCTCATTGGTCATCTAACATATTCAAAATTTCAGGTGTAGCCCCATAAACTTCAATACACCTTTGTCACAATGATAGACCCATGCACAAAAAATGTATTTCACATTTGAAGTTCCATGCCTGAGTGGCATTTTATGTTTTATGGCTATCTGACCTTCAACAGCAACTTACCTGTCTGTGATTGTGGATGAGGAATCTTTGGCACCATGGGCTGAGCAGCTACAACTGCTGGGTCCACATGGGGGGAGTCTGGCTCAATCTGGGATTCCTGGAGAAAGTCGTACGTGCCCTGAACCGACGACACAATCTCCTGGAATGGCCTTTGCTGATTTTGATACGCTGCTGCAGCAACGGCTGCAGTCATGGCTTCTTGGGAGGGGGTTTCAGTATAGAATGAGATGCCCACCATGTTTGTTCCGTTGCCTTGCTGCTGGGTCTGTGGGGGTTGCTGGGTTTGGGGAGGATGGGTTGCACTGTCCTGAGGCAGGGAAGTCATACGCACCTCAGAGGAACTCTGATCAGGGACTTCATCCGTCTTCACCATCACATACTCCTCACTGTTTCCACTGCTGTCCTCAGAAGCTGGAATTTATCATTAAACCTGATTGAAATTCTGCTATATTAGGTCAGTTTTAACAATAGCACAGAGAGCAAAGCTGTTCTACTCTGAATTTTTTAAAATTTTAATATTTTCCCCCTTTCAAAATAAAAATTGGTTTTAATGCTATTTTATGTATGCCTTTTCAGTGTACATAATTAGAGACAAATCCATACCATTGTCTTGCTGGTCTGCCGTTTCTTCGGCAGGGGGGTTGGTAAAATAGCCACAGCCATCAATCTTGCTCAGGAGTTCTTTCAGAGCCTTGTAGGTGGTCCCCAAGACTGGCTTGTCCTTGGCATCTAGCAGGTTCACGATGTGTTCAGAGGCTTCATTCAGCTGTTTCTCATAACTTGAAAGATTGAAGAGGCAGGATTGCTTAGTGCTTAACATATTCAATGACTTGTTTCTGGTTTGTTCGACTTTAAAATTAAACTGACCACTTGTCAAACATGGCCTTATGTTACGTGATATTTATATCTGCCATTTTTCAATTCAAATTTGAAATCTGACTGTTTGAAAGAATGACATTTACGTGCACTGTATTGCTGGTAAAAAATTGTCAATTTTAACATGATTGCATTCCATCTTCTTAATGAAAATGGATACAACCAAAAACATAACTTTCAGGATGACCCATGCAAATTTCTCACCTGGTCTCCCCCTCTCTGGTCGGACTAATTAACTTGAACAGCTCGTCCAGATGGTTAAGATTCTCATCAGTCAAAACCTGGAACAATTGAATAAAACCATATGAAAGCATTTAAATTCAATGTAAATTTGAATTTATAATGTTTTTGTATTATATTTGTGATGGAAGGTTCTACTAGAATATTATATGAAACTATCCGAGATGAGATGTTTAAAAGATAAAATGCAGGCCGTCCAATATTTCAAATAATACCAGCTCTCTACAAGGTTCCACATCGTGGTCAAGTCACTTTTTCACTTAAGTCCCATGTTTCAAAGATACTAACCACTGCGCCTCTTTTCCCTTCCTTAAAGTCCTGCCTCACAGCTTCAGACCCCATGTTGTCCAAGACGTTCTGAAGATGTAAAAGTTCACGCATTCGCCGTGCCTCTTGTGCTTGCTTCTCACCCTTTTCACGCTTCTGTTGCTTCTTCAGCATCTTTTCAGACTGAAACAAGGTACAATAAGATCATACTTTAAACAATACAATTAACATTTCCGTAATTGGATTTTTGGGTACAAAAAAAAAAACAACTCGATAATCAAAACAATTATGATAAAGCAACGTTTATTTTTATATTCTGAAGAACTGGGAATTTCATTTATTTGAAGACACGGATCCTACCTCCGCCTGAATTTGCATAAACTGTTTCTGCAGGTCCCTTGCAAACTCCAGATTGATGATCACAGAATCATACTTGTCTATGGCTTCCTGAAATAGCAAATGAATACATGGACTTGTAATTCACTCTGTTGCCCCAGTATGCAAACATTTCATAAAAATGAAAAACATAAGGTGTGACGTTTCTTATTTAACTAAATGCAATAAAACTAATATGTAATAAGAATAAATGGCCTGTCCTTCAATATTCCACCACCATTAGCTGTCAAAATATTATATAAAAGTCAGGAATTGATTATTTACATCTGCATCAATTCTGAGAGACAATCTATGCACAACACTGCAATAAGCAATGCTAAGGTAATAAAACAAAAGAAATAAAAAAACTAGATATCAAACATGTACTTCCACAGAAAGATTCATTACAAAAAAAAGCATTGATTATCACATTGATAGTGTGATCTAGAAGGGCTGTGTCATCTGAGGTACTCCAGTTAGCAGGCTTTCATACATTCCACACCTAGGACAGAAAATTCAATTTTGATGTTTAATACATTTGGCTACATTAACAGTAGGAACAGGCCTTGACAAAAAGGATTGCCCAGAGCGAGATCATACTGATTTTGGGCAAGTCCACTTGCCTGAATGCTTGTCTGACCAGGCAAAAGAAAAAAATTTAAACAAAAGAACAGAGATTTAATTTTACATCCTTATCAATATGTCATCAAATGCATTTGGCCATAGCCATCTTTCATCACCTTCCCTTGCTTAATATCCTTTGCCTATTTTCATTAGTCGACAGTGTTTCATTCAGTTGTTAGCTGACCAATAGCTTTTGCTCTTGCAAGACTGTGTGCACAAGAGGAGGGCTTTCTCACTACATTTTCGTAGAGTTTCAAAATAATATTTAATTTTGCTTTTCTGTGGAAGAAAAAACTGATGACATCACGTCATGGTGTCTTAACTTAGCTTTCAAGCAGTGAATGGTTAAAAAAGATTATGTAGAGCCCTGAATAACATCCAATTATATGGATTGTGTATATGATGATACAACGCCAGATCTCACCTGTTGTATGACTATAATAAAGGCATGGCTTTTATTTCGCACATCACATTCATAGATTTGACAATGAGATTGATGAGTGGTTCACTTCACTAGTAGTAATTCATTTGCCGCAGCATATTAATATTGAGATAGTATACTGAACAGGTGGACTAAGAAAAATCAAGACTTAGCTGATGCAATATTCTCAAGAACACCACCTGATTAGATAGTAAGAAAGCCAGTTAGCTTCAACAACGACAACAATCTCTAATTCTTGACATATTGATTGGAACAAATTAAGAGTTCATTCCCATAGATTTAGATCGATCCATCCGGATCGACCTAACTCCCAGGAGGTTCACGCTAAATTGCAGTCAGCCGAGCGGGCACGACATTAAATTACTCCCTTACAGCTTTTAGTAGGCGGGACAGCTGCTTAAGCTGGCGAAGCTGACAGCAATCTAATGGACTCTCCACAGGGATAGATCGATCTAAAATCTGTGGGAATGGGGTCTAAGTCAAATTGATCAAGCCTACCACATGATGTGACAATTTTCAATCCCACATGTACATGTACTAATTTTAAGATAACCAGGATCTAATAAAATTCGCTTGATTGCTGTACATAAATATTGTAAAATGTGTTATGATTATTAACCTGTATGATTTTTTAAAAAATAATGAGTTGTGCCATCTTCAATGTGATGAAATTAACACCCAGATATTTCCTTACCCTATGTACGTAAATTGTATTAACAAAGGAAAAATTCTGTGAGATGTAATTTAAACGTGATTAGAAGTTTCAATTACAATTAAGATGAATACTAGTAAATTCACCGACTTTCAATAATGCAGCAGTTTGGTAGTCTGTCTGCGTGGGAAGCCATTAGAAGATAGCTTAACTTCAGGTAATTCATTAATATAACAGTTTCCATTAGTAAATTGTAGAAGACACCATGCTTGTGTTAGTGCACATTCTGTATATAGGGAGAGGAAGTCTTAATGTCAAAATCAAAAACATTCAAGAATAAAAAAAACTTTAAACGAACCAAGTAAGTTTAGTTGAATTGTTTCATGCATTTTTAGATAGAAAGACAATTATCTATTAATCTAATTCTTATTATTCATATCAAGCTGTATTTTTAGTCCAGGTGACAGGACTTTGCAGGGAAGAGGAATGTTATATGGTCATTTAATGAACAAATTATAGTTAAATATTTGAATTCATTTTCACTGTTTAAAAATGGTTTGTCAATAAAATCACTTCAGACCTTATAGTAGGCATAGCATAAAATAAACCTACAATACAACCAAAAGAACTAACCAATATCAGATATGCATCTAAATATCACTATAGACAGGGACAAGCACAAAAAAATGCAAATAGAAACCAATACCAACCTTTTGGTCTTCATTGAGCGTTTCTCCATTGTTGTATTTCTCACGGTAACCATCTAGCTTGCCCTGTAATTTAATAATCAACATAAAATATAGTTAGATATTCTTTTCACAATGTAATAATCAATTACAAACAACTATTTCTCTTACACAGTTACAAACAACAGTGACCATTAAGATCTTGTCAACACACTTTTGATGTTAAACAAAATGACCTTAAAACACCCCTTGTAGCCTGCTTTAACTTCAAATATAGCCTTGCTAAAAATCTTTATAAACTTCAAATCAACATAAACCACACCATACCCATTACTTCAATTACAAGCTATGGCAATTACAGTGAACAGCAAGAGCCGCAGTTGGAGATATATTTAGCAGTAACAATTTCATTTCACCTTATTAACTAGAACTACGTCATGTAAATGAATCGTAAACAAAGGCTGACTCAGCAGTGTGTTCTGATCAAGTGACAGGGTGACATTTCAGTCTGATCGGAAGATGATGCAGTGAACAGTCAACAGTGACAACAAAATTGGCTTCAAAACATATTCAAGTTTTTCGAATCAACTTCGAGTGTCTGTCCACTGAGAGATGACAGATCGAACGAGCACATGTCCGCATCCGCCATTTTGCATTTTTCATATCCTGGTTCCCAACCCCTTACAATTACAAACCTTCGAATAACTAAAGCCAAAAGGGCATATATCCGATCTAAGGGCAACGTCATCAGCACTTGTAAGATTTTTACACCAAAACATTAAAATTTCCCCGATTGTTACTCAACGTTTTTCAACTTCTTTTTGGTCTTACGTCTTTCACTTCATTCATTCCAAAACCATCGTCTACTACACCTCATTTAAAAATTGTCAATTATGTGACTAAAGGCATAATCGATCGAATTGGCTTTACCTTCCTCTTTTCCAGGTTTCTAACTTTCTTATCCACAACGATAAGTGCAGCTTTGATGGGGCTGTCGCCCTCAAAAACGGGCTTAACGTCGCTCTTCGCAGCGGCAGAAGGCATCCTTTCAACAGCAACAACTCGAATAAAGGCAAATTCACGTGTGTTGAGCACGACTCATTTTACCACAATCCATGCAACACGATATTTATTGCTTCTTTAGCTATGAAGCTACCAAAATAATTTTTAGGCCACCAAGAGTATAATTCAAGTATTTTACTGTTTTGTAGTGAACTGTGATCTTGCAGACTTACAGACTGGTCTTTAAACACTAAAACCAAATGCATGTATATCTTGTTTTCTCGACTGGGGTGGTAAAAACCTGACGTCACATCTCCATTGCGGTAGTTGTACTTGACAACCTCCCATGATTGAAGATCGGTAGTCCAAAATCCCCATTTGGTAGCGTTGAAATAACTAACCACTCCCACCTTCTAAAATATTGTTTACTTTACAAAGTAATCTTGTTAAATTTTATTATTTTTCGGCAACTCTATGCAGGTTTTAATTTAGAAGAAGTTTTTTCTTCTTCTTTCTTTCTTTTTTCTTTTTTTTTTTTATCATCCATTGCTTTTGAGGTAGCTCTCCCCAAGGAATGATTGGATAGAAATCTAATGCCTTGGTCTAGCCTAGTCCGAGATTTAAAACAAATGACACTTTCTTTTTACATTGATGAAATTATTATCACTGTTCACCTTGAATAAAGAGACAGTTTACACAATTTTTCTTTTGTCAGGGGCCATTCAGAACAAGGGACTAACTAGTCCGAGGGACAAATATGGCCGATCCACTTTAATACTTCCCCACAGGATATCTATTCAGTGTCGATTAGGCAACGAGCTTTTTAGCAGGTCATCAGATTTGACCCTCGGACTAGTTAGTCCCTTTTCTAAATGGGGATTTACACTCCTATTTCACTTCTATCAACAAAATTAAAGGGCTTAAATCTTAGCTCCAAGGTTTAATTGGATGGCCCCCTGCAGCGACAGCATGTGGAGGCGGGGAGGCCATGGACTTAATCAGCACTGCCTACATGTGAGTCAGCCATATTTAGTCGGCAGATCTGTTAGTCTGTAGATTAACTTGTTCTGAAAGGTCTCACTGTCTTAATTCCAAGTACTTTTTATGAAAAATGAGATAATAAAATTGTCTTAAGACACAAAAGAGCACAGCCAGATACTTTAAAGGAATTTAAACTGAGATTTTATTCATCAACAAATAATTGACTAACAATACAATACACTGCTAATTACTTCCCAAAACTTAGTAAACTGAGATCATGATGAACCTGACAGCAGGTAAGATCGACTATCTACAAGATGTAAAAGAAAATAAATACCATGTAGCAAACTTCATACAGTAGACTGTGTTGAATATAAGTATCTTTGAACATAAGAGACTAAACTATATTGGATCGAGAGGTAATGTACATGCAAAACTGTTAAATAAGTTGTAGCACAGATTTAAAATGCACATTTTTAAGATGTATCCATATTACCAATCCTTATTTTCCTTTTTTTAAATATAGTTTGTACATACATTAATGTCAAGCTTTTCATTTACATATATTAAAAAAAAAACATTTTTAACTCTGCGCCCCTAGCCCTCCACCAATAGTAAAATCCTGGATTCATATGTTTTAGCATTTATTAACCAAAGATAATTAACATTTCAATAGTTTTAATGTTCAACTCTCAAAGATTTATGAAATGCATTCATACACATCTTCACGGCTCTAAATGTTTCAATAATATAATAAAACAGCAAATAATATCAACTCAGTTACAAAAACTACTATTTCAAATTTTGTTCACAAGCACAATTCACAATCTCAGCACTTTCCAAATGTTTTACGTTCAAGTCAAACAGTTGCAATGAAATAATTTACATAACAGTGAGTTTAAATAATCCATAACCTGTAGTTATTCATGAATCTTTTATAATGAATGAGGTTATGACATTGTTTGATATTTTAAAAAAAATCTCTAATAAAAATGGTTATCACAAGCCAATTCTCAAATAAACAACAGGTCTTTACAATTCAGCATTCCACTCCAGTCCAACATATTAATGCTACAATATTTTAGCAAACATCCATATGGTCTCTCCAACAAGCCTACAAAAACCATAAATAAAATGCCTTCCAAAGCATTTTCATAACTACTAAATTCTATATCTTACAGCATACAGTGTGTACATACATGTAATACTGCGTGCATATGTTGCTCGTACTTTCCCAAATGACAACTGATGTGAGTGACTGCACTCGCTAGACCCCCACTTTAAAAGTAATTTTAGGGAACACTTTCGCAATGTGTCTGCAATTACCAGAAAATTAATTTAATCATAACTTGCACTGTAATTTTAAATATGCTGAGTAAATAAGCCTACAGCATCTGTTCAAGATTAAAATTTATGAAATCAAATTGGAAAAACTGAGTGCAAGTGACAGTTCAGGTAATAATCCAAACCAAATAAATATGTAGTCATAGAAAAAATGCATTCAACAATCTCCCTCTGCTGGCAAGAATGGTTAATTTTCTGACACAAGTACCGTAAAAAAATGAAAAGATTTGTGAGAACTTCAGTGATCCCGTAAGTTGCAATTCTACCAGTGTTATATATGTGATACATTGGTTTTGAATAAGAACATGGTGAAATGCAATTTCTGAAACTCAGTATTTGCTGGTATCAAACATCTGGAGAACAATATTGACATAACCATTTTTATCAACGTGCATTGTCATCTTATTTACTTTAGTGAAAGGTAACTTCTCTTAAGACTTTGCTTCCAAACAAGCTTACCCATTGTTTTTTTTTTAAGCAACATCTTAACATTTGACAGAATTGCAAATACAAAGGAGATCCACACTAATTCATTAATAGTACTACATCTATTAAGACCAAGTTCCAAATGCTCTTGAAAGCAAACTGATATCCATATAGCAAAGTATGAAACCATGATGCCTAAAAATGAACTGAATGATGATTCTGAATACATAGGAGTGCTTGAAATGTACATGTTTTCAGCAAGATGAAAGTCAAATTGGTGGAACACATCAAAAAAACATACAATGAAAGTAAATTGCACTTAATGATTTTAGAGAACAAACGAATGATCTCCTTTTGCCAAGAATAATCCAAGATATTGCACCAAATTACTAAAAAGTATAACCAAAGAGCCTAGAACTTTTTTTTTCAGCAACCTATGTTACCATTTGAATCCAGCAAAATATCTACGCTATCAAAATTTAGAAATTAACACATGGTTATCATTAATATATACGCTGCCTTTTGCTAGGGGGAATACATGTGTCAATGTCAATAGAGTCTCCTCCAAACTTCAGCTTCAGTCTCTTCAAATTAGTTTTTCTCTCCAAAACCTCTTCATCACTCCCTGCATAAAAGCTCTCACTAAACCGCTTCTTGTCCCTGTGCTTCTTGCTCTTGGATTTTTTCTTCTTGGATTTACGTCTGTATGCTGTTGTGCCCAAAATTTCATAGCCTTCATCATCCTGGTCTCTCCTAATTTTGATTTTCAATTTGGGAATTTTAAGCTGTAGCATTCCTCCACATTGACTATCTGTTGCATCACCGTTCATACTGTGAAATCCATATTTCCCATGAGAGCTACGAAGTTTTGCTCCGATGTCTTGTATATCTGAACTGGACTCGGACAGTTCACTTCCCATGCTACCACTAGTCTCGCTTCCATCTTTGAATTCAGAATCGTCATACAATCTCAAGGATGTCTCAGGGGCACTAAGCATCCGCCTTGTAATTCTAGATGGTGATGCATTACGAACAATATTGTTCTCTACGTAATTTTCCGTTGTTGAATCAGCATCACAGGAATTAAACCGTGTGCGTCTCGTGGGAGAAGTTCCAAATCTTGTCGGAGAACCATTGAACCTGGAAGGAGACCAGCTAAAGTGAGATGGAGACAAGTTCTTTCTTGTTTGTGATGTGTCTCCCCTTGTTCCCCTTCTCTGGGCTAAGTCTGCTATCTTACTCTCTGTCCCCCTCTTTCCTGATTCTCTCTCCGTGAAAGCTTTAGGGTCAGGTAGTTTGTGACCTTGAGAAAGCAGCATCTCCGCGTCATAGCGTGTAATCCCTCGCTTTTTCAACTCGGCCTTAGTCAGAAGGTGTGCGTGCTTGGTCAGGTTATTGGACCGCTTATCCCAGTTGTCTAAACACAAGATGACAAGATGAATATAGATGAAAGAAAACAATATTGTTTATAGTATGAATACAGAATGCATCAGTAATTGTTATCAACTGAATCCAATAAAAAGCATCTTAATTTACTTCCTTTTTCTCATATGCACAACATTCACTAAAGTCTACTGAGGTTTTTTAACATATGATAAAACATCTTGGGTAGAACTTTGCATTGCAGCAGATATTTCCTACACTTATTCCTACAGCATAACTTTACACAAACCGAAGACGCTTTATTTAAATTTCACAATGACCCTTACCTATCCCTGGTACAGGTATCACAGACTTTGCAGAAGGTTTTTGACTATTGGTCTGATTCTGATTGCTCTTGATTCTGTCAGTAGTTTCCCTGAGTCTGTAGCCATTGGCTAATTTTTTCTGAGGAGTATGCTTTGGCTTGAAGGCACCTTGCTGAAGTCTTATAAAAAGAGAATAAACTTGTTCTCAAAATAATACATCATACATGATATCAAACAAGATGAAAATAATGTATACATGTAAATAGAGTGATGATGAATGGGATCAATGAGCTCTGACCATCTGACAACAAACATGTAGTCTTCAAAATTAAGCAGAGGTGACTTTTTCATAAACCCATTCAAGAGCACCATTTAGAGTTATTTAATTACAAAGGGCGATTTCAGTTCTACCTCTTCTAATGATAAACCATTTTCAAAGTTATGACATAAAGACAGAGATATAATTATCATATAAATGGAAAATTTCCCATTTCCCCAACTCCCGCAATTAATTGACAGAGACAAACAGTCAATCAGTTTTACCTTTCACAAGTTTCACATTCACACAGGCAGTTGTTGTCTCCAAAGAAATCTTCTCCATAGAAACAAGTTATCTCTTCTCCTGGATCAATATTCCTCAGGGTCTGAACACAAGCGGTATCTCTACCAGTCGACACAAACTTTGAAAAAAATTATAATAAATTCTGGGTTAAACAGGTTTGCTAATAACTTTGCTCAAAGACAGCAACATCCTCAGTAGCCTTATCATCTTTTATCTCATGTCAGTATTGTGTTACCATTTTTTCTTCTAGGAATACTCTAGCTCCAACAGATATGATACACAGGCAGACTGATTAGGTAAAATACTCTGATATCTTTTTTCAGATTCCTCCTTCTTTCATATGTGACCAATGAATCATAAACAGATCTATAGAAACAATGCAGAGCACATGAAAATTATTTAGTTTAGGCACTGCAATCAAGTTAGAATAGGTGGTACCTTGCAGTTGGCTTTACAGTCATGGTTGAGGTAGGCAGCAGGACCTAGCCAAAGCTGAGCACAATTCTTGCGACAGGAGTACATCACACTGAAATCATTTTCCCCTGGTCTTAAGATCTGTGCCTCTTCTTCTTCTGTCAGCTCAGCTATACACCCCACTAGCATTTTTATCTTTTCTTGCTTCTTCCTGTTTCAAAATCATCAAAAATAACTGTAAGTTACAGGGATTCTCCCCGGAGACTTAAAATGATGTCTGCCTAGGTAGACTTAATGAGGTGAACAAAAACAATTCAATATGTAAATGAATTAAGAGTTTAACAAATTTACAAATTAATGTGTAGTTCATACCACTTTCTAGTTGCCACTAGCTTTCCACCCATTTCCCCCTCTGCAGAGTAACGATGACATGCCATGATTTCAAACCCAGCTTGTGCATCAAACATTTGAAGGAACCTGAACATCTGAAATGAGAAGACAATTACATATTTTTCCAAAACAGTTTTGTTTGTCATGGATAATACTAAAGACAATCAACAAGTTATCACAGTTCATCTTCATTTAAACAAAGTCATGCCAAATCAAACATTTCTACAGTTTTTAATTTTTAATTCTCTAAGTCAATTAGTCCAGCATTTGTCCCTTGAATCTTACATGTTCCTTCATTGTTTTCTGTTGTGCTTTGGATTTGGTGAGTAAACATGTTCTTCCCCAGTCTCCTGACATCAATTCCTTGTATGCTTTCTCATAACACTGGTGCTTCTTGAACCTCTCTACACACCCTTTCCATTCTTCTTGCATACCTTTGATTGGGCGGAACCTAAAATCAAAATAATCAAATTAAAATATTCCCAAAGAAATTAACACTATGAAAAGTATATATTTATATAATAGTCTTCATATTATTGTAGAAATATGATTTCTATCACATTTCACTCATGGCTACAAGTCATTATCAAAATCTGACTTAAAATATCATACGTTCACCATTAAGTTGTATAGTAACTGTATATCAGGAATGAATCCATTTTACTACCAGCAACATTTTAATGGCAGAATTGACTTTTTTTCACAGCTACAGTGTGCATGTGGATCACTTTCAATCACTGTGTGCTACAATGGTGGTAATAAGTGGAGGTTTTGCTCATAAAACCACATGGCAAATCTTAATCAGTCTCCAAAACAAACTATCGTGTTAACTTAAACCCAAAAAATTATACATATAATTTAAATGTATTCTTTCAATTATTATTCTTTCAGTGTCAGCAATGATATTACCGTGTGTTCATTTTGTGCGACACAAATCCTAGGTATGGGTCGACTATTATACTGGTTGCAAGATCATCATTTTCACACAGTTCTTTAGGGGTCATTCCAGTAGAAGGGATAGATCTACCCCCTTCAATCCCCATCCTGGCTGAAAATAAAAGTTTATAATATTTTACTGCATGTACTTCAATTCAGCTAAGATTTGATGTTCTGCATCAATGACAAACTGCTAAGTTTCTTTTCGATTTTCTGGAAGCCTCTCTACTGAACTGTTTTTGAAATGCTGTTTATATTGTATTTTATAAGATATTTATGCCAGTGATTTTAACATTTGATTCCCGTTTCGTGGGTTTTCGTGGGTTGTCACCAAATCCTAGCACGAATAAATGCGATCGGTTGGTACATCGCAGATTGCGTAACCCACAGCTGTCGGGATGAACAGAATGAATAAGGGAAGAATCAAAATCCCGTCGAGGGTCAGCATCGGTCTCAAAGCGTGACGCCTGTCAGCATAAAAACTGATTTGATATCATGAATTTTCGTTATCAATAATTATCATGCCAGTGTCCTTAATGCTAAGGTTACGGCGAAAAAAAAAGTTAATCGATTTTTTAGCTACGTCAACGAACCGACATCAGAAGCATCACAGCACGGTAAACCCAGCAAATACCTACCTGATCTTGTAAAAAACTCAAATATATTATGTCCAAGACCTGATCCAGCTTTAAAGAATTCTCATTATTTAAAACAATAAGCTTAGACATAAAATTTCATATGTTGGAAATTCAGGAAACGATTTTTTGAATATTCAAAATGGCGAACAAGAAATCTTTAAATCTACCGAACATAAATACAAAACACATTCATTCTATTATGTTTTATCTGATTAATTAACTATAAATGTGCATCATTAAAACTAAAATAACATAAAAACGAAAGATGTATAATTTACAAGTGTGTAATTCTGTAAAATTACAAGGAACTACTTTATGCGCAATAATACAGTGCGGTGCCATTCTTTACTGTATGGAGATCAAAAAGCACTGCCATGTGGGTCGAAAGAAGAGGGAAATATAAGTGTAAACAACATTGACATATTTCACTGATACGTTATTCCATTCAGTAAGAAACACAACTTGCTTGCTGGGCATTAAAAATACTTAATGCGTGGCAATCGAATTTTGTTTTGTTTGCATTATCATTTAGCTAAATTTTCAAATAAATCGGTTATTATGCCTACAAATGTAGAGATCAAAGCGAAGGTAACGAATTTAGAAGAGCTAAAATCAAAGGCAGCCAGCTTGAGCGATTCTTCAGATGTACTCGTTCAGGAGGACACCTTCTTTGTCACACCAAATGGCAGGCTGAAATTACGGGAGCAAAAAAGTCGACAGGTAAGTTTGTGAATATCTGATCAAATTTATAAAAGGTCAATTTATTTCCATCCATTTTTTAGCTTGCTCTGCTTGATTTCTTTAAGTGGTAAATATTAATATTTTTTATTTGGGTACATCCATCAGGTTCCTATGGAGCCTCTATATAATTTACATTACACTGAATTTTGCTGTATCATCAGGAAAAATATAGCTTTGGATTCCAAGCTGTCTGAACTACTGTGTACTAGTATATACAGTATATGTTCATTTCACACAAAGTTCTTGTATATAAATTATTTTTAAAGATAAGGTGTCTCTTATTAACAGTCAACAGGTGCAGAGTTGGTTTACTATGAAAGAGAAGATACAGAGGGTCCAAAATCCAGTCACTTTGTGAAAACACCAATTCCAGATCCATCTGGTTTTAAGGTAATAAAAATAACAATTATTTGTATTCAATATTTTACCTATTATTATTTTATTTTTTTATCTATTTTTGATAAGTTCTCATAATGTCACTAATTGTTAATTTGCTCAAAGTATTACTTTGTATACTGCAAAGGATTTATTCTGATTGACTGAAATGACTATACATTCTTCTTTCTTCTTTTGTGAATTTAGGAAACGCTTAGGCAAGCCATTGGTATAAGGGGTGTTGTAAAGAAAACCCGATACCTCTTTATGGTAGGACAGACAAGGGTTCATGTAGACCAAGTAAATGGCCTAGGAGATTTTATGGAGCTAGAGGTATCAGACTGTGACAAATATTTTATTGCTAGAAACGCTGCAGTTCATATTCATTTGCTATTCTCAAAGATAAAAAGTTTTTTATGCAAACACTGTTCATCTCCTTTTGTCCGAAGATAAATTTGTTGCTATTAGTAAACAAAAACAGAGAAATACAATAATGATGACATGTTCTGTTTTAAGGTAATGATGAAGGACGGACAAAGCCTTGAGGAAGGGCAGGCAATAGCCGAAGATCTCATGCAGAAGTTGGGTATAGACAAAAAAGACCTTGTGACTGGTGCATACATGGACCATTTAGAAAAGACTGAATAATTGCAGACAGAGAGAGGAGGAGGTGCAGAATGGATTGCCCCCTTTTTTGCAGGCCAACTTTAAAAAATATACAAGAAAAAATGGTGGAATTCAAAGCATTCATAGTTCAATTAGGAAGAACCATGCTATTTTTGACCTCAGAGTGTGATAATACTGAATCAAGCTCCAGTGACATTTAACTTTTTTATGTACATAAAGACACAAATCTCATCAACTTTGCATGCATTTTTTATATGGTTCCAGAAAGGGCACATTCTTTATGACAGGGAGGAGTACATCAAAAGTTTACAGCACAAAAAATTGTATTTGTTTCCCAATTTGGTTGTAGGAAGGCGTGAAAAACTTTTTAAATGTGTCATATTGAAAGGAAACAAATTTTAGGTATACTCTAACCTATGCTGTATTGGCTTTTAGATGCAAAGATTTGTCAATTAAACGCATGTCAAACTGGAGTCTGTGTATTTCTTTTTTTTTTTTTTTAATTTGAAACAAAGAAAATGACAGAAACCTCTTACAAACAATTAAAATTGATTCAAGCACGTCTAAAAGTTATTGTTAGCAACAAATAAAGATAAGCTTCTCATAACCCTGGACATATCTAAGTCGGCACGTTCAAAATGGCATTTGAAGGATGGGGATGAGTGACCAGATCAAAATACACGACACAGTTTGCCATCTATACATATAGTACAGGTCTAAGCGGGGTGGTACACATACGTGAGTGGGCGCGCATTGTATTCTGAAAAATGTCGAAAATATACCGGATGGTGGTTTTAGTGCATTTTACAAGTAATAAATGTATGTTTACAAATTTTGACCACGCTTTTCGAACTCACCTTGAGTAAATTAAAACTTGCGTTAAAGAAAGAAGATAACCCGCTTTGTTGTGGTCGACTCTTCTTGAGCCATGTGCTCTCAGACTGTCGACTGCCACCTGGCGGTGAAATTTGAACCCAAACAAAGCAGGGCATTGTGGGACAGAAATGGTTGGTCGTGTGATCCTGCTCCGTGTCATAAATTACTTATTGATATTTTTCGGTAAGTTGATTGCATTGGCGCATGTTGATGCCTGATTGAACGTTGATATAAAAGAATATTAATGACTGAGCTAACTAACCTGATCATCTAGCAGTGCCCACGGTAGTGCTAAATCTTGTTGACTGTTGAATTTCCAAAAGTGTTTAAGGGGGGGGGGGGGGACTTGTAATTTGACAAGTGCACGTACTCTGTTGCAAATATCATTTTTTTTTTCACAATTTCTTTGATATTTTTATTTTGACCTCCTTACCAGAACTAAAGAAATTTAACAATATGTACATCATAAACATGTGTGTAAAATTCTAATTTAAACTGCAGCCATTTTATAATTTTTTTTTTCAAATTTCCATTTCAGATGTCACTACTGCTGTCATTATTTTTACCCCACGAAGTCCCATCTTCGTACAGTATGGAGCCAGATTAGATGTCAACTGCAGTGTGAGTTCAACTGTGCCTCCTAGGACAGTGGACTGGCGAGGGGTGTATGGTAGCAAGTACCAGGAGACCCCCATAAACCAGTATACCACAAGGTTGACGGCCGTGGATGTCAGGGACAGTGCTGTCTTGACATGCCAAGTGCTACATCAGAACCTGTCTGTGGAGGAGGGGAGGGTGGAGGTTATTGTGCAAGGTGAGGCATAGGAAAATGCAGGACAATTCAGTTTGACTTTTGTTTCAGTCTGCGACATATAAACTGGCAACATGAAGATTGGGAAACCTAAATTTTGAAAATTGGTTTAGTTACTGTAGGCCAGGCAAAATTGATAAGTTAATTAAAGAGTGCAACCAGCCCTAATTTTTCGGAAATCAATTACTTCAGGTCTTTTAATTCACTATGGATGATGTCTTTCTTTAACTCCATAGGCAACAGTTCAATATCTTGTGACAGTGACCACTATTCCTGTGGTGATGGTCAATGTGTTCCATTGATGGACCGCTGTGATGGACACCACCAGTGCCTGAACCAGAAAGATGAGGATGGATGTAGTAAGTTTAATTCTGAAAAATGCTGTGAATTTTTTTTTATCTTTCTGCACTATTTGAACCCCATGTTTATGTTTGAATGCCTGGCTACAACAAGTGTGATGGGACTTGGTATTATAGTTTATGCCACTTCTCTTTCATGGTAATGTGATAGTAAGACACCAGTCCACATTGTCTTTTTCTCTTTAAAGGTTGAGATGAATGCTTAGTATTAAGGTGATATTTTCTCTGGAAAGTTTCTTCATTATTTGATGTCACTATTTTAAATTTTACATTGGTTTATATTTCATATATTTTCTTTCTTTTAGTTATTTCAGCCCCAAGTTCTGAGCAGGGAGGTATATCAACGCCCTTGTATATAGCAATGGGCATTTCTGTGGCTTTCTTCTTGATTTTAGTCATCACCATCACAGCATTTTGCCGAGCCCGTGTGCACCATCTTCGTGAGGTTCAGACACAGTCAGAACTACGACGTAGGAGGAGTCGCACCAATCGCCACTTTTGGCAGCAGTCACTGGAACGTCAAACGAGGGCGCAGAGAGACAGGGACACAGTTTCTTCCACTAGTCAATCACAAGCAAACACAACCTGCTGTGTGCCTAATCTATCTCAAAACATACACTTTGTGCAGGAAAATGGGTATATCAGTATAGCAAGGAGCCCTCCACCTTACTCTGAAATAGGAATGCTCCCCACAGATGACGAGCCCCCTCCACCCTATAGTGCTGTGGACAGAAGTTTCGACTCTCCCTGTGGGAGGACAAGGTATAAGAATCGCAAAAAACAGAGAACGAGTCCTCACTGCAGTCGATCAAGGATGAGTTCGATGCGCAATTTTCAAGAGCAAGATTCGACCCTGTATGCTTTAGAGGAAACTGAACTTGCCAGCACTGGTGCTCAGATGAATTCAAGTTGTGCCACTGAGGGACCTGGGGTCCGTGCAAGAGAAGAGGCGGTTGACATATGGGTGGTGGAGACAGATATAAATCATTGCCGTGATACCAGCAGTGAAAGGGCCACAGTTGCTGACTGTGGTGCAGACAGTACAGGCCATGATTCCCAGGACCCTCTCCATACACATGTATCAGACACTGCCAACAAGAAGTGGTCTCCATCAACAATGAAGAATACTGTGGCAGACATGACTTCTACAGACAGGTGCTCAAATGAAACAGAACTACGGTCATCATCATCATCATCATCTCGTGCTCCCTCTTCATCACTTGTATATGGTAATGTTTCTAATAAAGAAATTCATTCACAAACTAGTCGGGATAATGCATGTGATGGTTTAAATGATCATAGTGAAAGAACATCCAGAGTGGATGGGCAACGTACCCACCATACAATATATCTGGAAACTGATATCGATTCCCTGGATCAAGATGTAGGTTTGGAAGAGGGTGTAGTTGACCATACACATAGTGCACAGAATCATGCCACAGAACCACTGTTTTCTCCAGCACATTCAGGTGCCAATAATAGGAGGGACTGGGGACATGATAACATTGCCTTTGACTTTGAGATGACTATTTAGTGTGAATTATGATAGAAGTACTTGACTTTTATGAGGCTCCTAGGCAGGGATGGGGGGGGGGGTCCTAAAGAACTACCATTTTGGCCATAATAGGTCCATTGTAAATCAAAATTTGATCTAGGAGCTATGTCATTTCAAGCTGTTCCAAATAAAAAATAAAAAGGTAAAAAGGTCTGCTATTTTAGATGACCCCTCATGAAACTGCTAGCTACAGGCCTAGTTATGCTTCCTAACACATTGATTTCAGTATGACCTTTAAGAGAATATGTATATAACTAAAATTATCAGCATTTGTGTAGTAATGTAAGTGTACATGCCATTTAAATGATAATGCAGAATGATATACAGTCAGTATCTGATTATGAAATCCCACAGAGGTGATTAGCTATCAGAAGGTCTATGTCAGTTCAATTATTTGCAACTATTTGATGGCATTCAAGAGGGCACATAGCATTTTACCCTTGTGTTCAATGAAAATGTATTGGTTGTTTATTCATAGTAATGTTTATCATTGTTATTCAGTTCATTCACTGTGTTATGTGGGGTTTTAGACAATATAAGGCATTTAGAATAATTTAGGATGTGCATTTTTTCTACAGCTCATAATACTTAAGTGATCCATCTGATTCATGAATTAGCATAATCTCTGTAAAAGAAAATTTGGCATGTTTGACTGCCAGGAGAAATTATGGTAGTGATCATAAAATGGTGCCAAAGTATTTTTTTGTAACCTTTTAGTGTTTGCTCAAACAATTATAGTTCAGTCCAAGGTGCTGCTTTTGTATGTATGCCTAAAGTATGTCTTGTTGCCAGTTTGTGCCTTGATTTATATTGTATTTAATTTATTAAATATGTAATTTTTGTAATATCTTTAAAAAAATCAATGGATTTAATTGAATTAATTTACTATAAAGCAGTTCTGTCATTGCGATTTCTCTCTCTCTCTCTCTCTTTCTCTCTCTCTCTCTCAAAGCATTGGATGGAGCTTATCCCTGTTTACTTCAATAAAATATCAATACCGTTTACGAGGTAGTATTTCCTTCGTATTGATAAACAGTCCTTTTCAATAAACTAGCGTAAGGCACAGTAACAGCTCGCTTTTGATTCAGTCAATGTTTTTAATGTTCTCTTTGTGTCACACTAAATCACAACACCGCGTTCCTTTAATAAAAGTTCGTGCCCCTCAGATAAACAGAAAAGGTTCCCATTCAATCAATAGAAAGTGTACATTTAAATGAATACAAGTATAAACAAGAGGACATTTCCTTTCAAGATCGGCACACTTGGTAACAGAACTCTCTCTGTGCTGTGCATGCAGGTAGCACTATCCAAATACTACGGGTTTGGGTTGAAAGTGTAATAATTCACCAACTCTGCGCAGGTATGTACATGTATATTGTTTACTTCGCACTGTTGCTATAGTAAAGACTGGTGGGAAATGTGACACAAGAGAAAGATATACCCACATAAAATTTAGTCGGCGTTACTGCTCATCACAATTTGACCCCAAAAATGAACTTGTGCAATATTACAAATATTTTAAAGATACTACGTAAACGTACGTTGAAGTTCTAAATTTGTACCAATCACTACAATTATTAATTTGAATAGTTCAAAACCTTTAACTTGATCACGCATCCTGATACGGTAATATCCCGTTTACATCGCACGCACGCAAACATCAGTGTACAACCATCACTACGCACCCCCCCCCCCCCCTCCCAGGTGGCCTACAGTACGTAGAAACAGTTTGTACCGAAATACGAAACATTCTCAAAATAACCACGAGTTTTAGAACCTTAAAAAAAATGACCACCACTATCAACATGCATCGCGACCCTCTGCTGCTTCCATCCTGATAATAGCGATCAGTAAACTCCACAAAACTCTGAAACTCATGGTGTTACTTGGATATGCAAGCATGATGCTGACTATAGAGATTGGTTTCTAGAAATTTCTAGTAAACTCTGAAACTCAGGGTCTCACAAGTGAAAATACTGCAAATGTTTGGCGCTAATATTTCCTGGGAAGCATGCCCCGGCCTTTGTTTTGAAAGCGATATGATATCTCCAGTATCTCGACCAGGTGCCGACGATCCTCGCACTCTCTGTCAGGGTATCGATCGCTAACAACCAAATATAGTTTACGTGAACGGGTTCGCACAGTGGGGATCCATTCATTCAGATTTCTGGCAGGCTGAATTGACTGTATCTAATTTTGCTTGTGGATAAAATCAAATTGTCAATGAAACACAATAAGATGCAATTTTTAAAAGTGAATATACAAACAGCAAAAACATGTTTTATATGATTCAACAGCATTTGTAGGTTATAATAAGCGTTGCTCACCTGAGAGAAAATTCCCCGCTGAGACCCTCACCTGGAAACCTGCTGCAGACTGTATATATATAAATAATTTCTCCCAACATACTATCAGTGCAGCAGCGCTACATAACCCTGCAGTGAGAGTTCTCAAAGCCTTGCTGCCAGATTTATCCAATCGATTATCTCGGATTTGAAACCACCTAGATATTGTGCTTATTCCTCAGAAATGGATGAGTATTTTGGCGCCTTTTGTTATTTTTCCTCAGTGGATGAAACGCTTTTTCTGTCTTTTCATTTCCAAGCTGAGGGCGCGGTCCAGTGTAATAATAGTAAGCCACCATGAAGACCATGTGCTGTCGCGGGGTAAGTATTCTTTTATCGTGGATCTTTCCATTTTAGACCCTTGTTCGGATTCCACAGTGATCAAGGCGTCGTGTTCGCTTGAGATTTCAATTGAAAATGAAAAAAGAAGTTTTTAAAAACATTTTCGTGTTTTCACTAAATGTAAGTGAGGGTCATCAGTAATAATGGCTATTGATACCTATGTCTACACCCCCCTTTTGACATAGTTTACAGCGAAACATACTTGCCTATTTTCAATATCCAATTGAATATTGATATAGGATCCAGCACTATTCAAAACTCACATGGATCTTATGGTCACTAACTCCACCGATTGGACACGCTTGCATGCATTGACCACGCCAGCAAAAGGATTGGATATCAACCGGAAAAATAAGGTAAAGGATAATTAAAATCTGGTCTCTTTTTTAAACTCTACAGTGATTACAAAGATGAACAATTACAACTTATCACTTTCGACGGGTAAGTCATATTCATTGATAGGATTTTAAAATTTTAAACTACCTTATATAAATATGCGGAATGATCTACCACAACCACAGATACTTATAGAAGATACTCATATTCGTTCTATCAATGCCGTTCTTACCATATAAGGTTCAGTCCATAAGCGATTAAAACTAGCCATCATATCACAGCTGAACTACGAGCAATAACAGGTGAAATGAACGACGATGGGGTCGCAGCTGTTGGTAATATCATGTCTACTTTACTTTCAGGCTGGACAAACCTGCTTGATTTATATTTTAACGTCGTGGGGAAACAAACACGAAGAACAAATCTACAGTTTGGTCAATGCAGGAATTGATGTAAATGCCACTTGGGTGCGTTTGTGAACTTATTTTAAACATCATTTCATTCATATGCCCATTTATCTATCAACTTCAAAAACGTGATTTTATTTTTGCCTTGCTTTATATGCAGTGAGCATATTGATGTTTCAGCAGAATTGCGTTTTTTTTTTTCGAAAAGTCCTTTTAGAATATTAATCCACTTCCAATCAGATTTCTTTTAAATGTTTGACATCTCAACTTTCTTTTCTATCCAGCAGCGGGTTTATGGAGCTTAATAAGTAAGCGCCCGCCCCCGTTGCATCTACTTTCTTAAATGAAACATTTTTCCAAATCGCAAGGTCTTTCCAATATATGTGAAGATTTCATTTTGATCTATTGATTAGAATCTACATGTCATGCGAAATGATATGTGCTCACTCCATTTCTTTTGCATCAGAATGAAAGCAGAGCCACATTGAAGGCTGTTCAAACAGAAGACCAAGAATTGGTGGATTTTCTTAATGCTCTTCGGATGAAGCAGGTACGTGTACCGGAGTATCTGAGAAGAAAAATTACGCATGCTATGTATATTTCTATGGCTAACTATTAAAGGCCTATTGGGCAGTTTTCAAGTATCACAAAAGATTGGGTTCTATGATTGATAACCATAATTTGGCATACATTTGTCGTACTTAAAATCTGTAGAAAGTCTATAATTGAAAAGATTGCACGGACCGCCGAAATACGTAAGAATTAAAGTATGTATTCTTTGGGTGAATGAATAAGATTGTGTTTAGATTTGACATTAATTAAAATGAAAATATCACAATCAGTTTATGAAGTATTTCTTCCCCCTCTACTATTTCTCCCTCTTAAAGCTTCAAATAGAAAGCATTGATTATTTTTTCTGGAAATATGAAAAAAAATCAAAACTTTAATTTACTCGTGTGTTTGGATGTTATATGACTATGCCTTATGCCTAGCTTTCATTTTGTTTAAACAAAGCGCGCCTCATTTTCAGGACGGTAATACTGCCCTCCATTATGCCGCCTACCCGGGGACGGACGAGTGTCTTGTGGAGTCTCTGCTGAGGTCTGGAGCAGACGCTACCATCAAGAATAAGGCGAGTAATAAAATATTGATTTGTCGTGTCTGAATATCAGAGCTTGTCACATTTATTTCATTTATTATAAAGAATGGTCTGCATGATTATGTGATTATCTTTAGCAATGCCTGTCTTCTAAAAATAAGTGAAATGTCATGCCTTGCCAGAGAGGATTTGATTTAACTTCTTATGCTAATTAAGTTATTCTTTTAGTTCTGTTTTTAGAAAGACTATGTTTATACATTTGTCAATTGACAATGAGGTAGTATCTAATATTATTATTTTATATACATCCATTGATTCACATTACTTTACTTGATATTGAGCTCTACTTTCAGATATGCACTGTGGTCATTATTTTTGCTATATGAAAAAAAAACATTTGAAATATCTGAGAAAATGTGTGTCTTATTTTGTAGAAGGGACGCATAGCAAAGGACTACGCCCTGAGAAGTAAAAGACAAGAAGTGATTCAAATATTTGAAAAATACGAGGTTTGTCTGCACGTTTTTCTTGTAGAACCCACCACCACCACCATCACCACACCCTCTCTCTCTCTCTCTCTCTCTCTCATTTTCAGCAATGAAAGTTAGATCAATAATCAAAGATGATTGCGTTCCCTATGACAATTTATGTTGCAGAAATAAGGGCATCTAACGACGTAAATCTTGTTCTTTTGTCAAAAAAAAACTGTAATCATTGACCTGAATGAAAAATACATTAAAATGTCGCGTTGTTTTGATTACCCAGATTTGCATTATAAGTTTTGTTTACATAGACTGTTTGCTAGTGTATGTTAGAATGCTACGGTATGCTAACCTGTTGTTACTGTTCCTCTAGCCGGACCTGTGGACCGCGGTTCGGAATAACGATGAAGCACGTGTAAGAAAAATGGTCATGGAATATTGGTGCAATGTCAATATATCAAGGGTAATAGCATTGTCTTTATTATTGTTATAAGCATCTTCAATCAGGGAAATATCAATACTGATATCTTGTAATGATTAGGGGAAAATGTTGTAACGGATAGTGGCAAACGTAGTTTTAAATAAGTAATGATTTCATACCATTTAAAGCTTGAAGAAAAAAAACACATCAACTCGGTTAATTTTACACAAATAAATGGTCTTTTTTATCCAGATGAGATCCATAATTCCAGTGTACACAGGTCGGAAATGTACATACTGGTAGGTCTGAATTATATTAAATATCAATTTTTCTTTTGTCAGGGCTCGAAGACATTGATGCAGTTAGCTACACAGCTCGGGCACACCTCGATATTACGCATTCTGGAGGAAGGAAGGGAGAGACAGGTGATATGAATGTTAACTCATAATTAGCTTTGCAATGACAATTGCAAATACTATGTCAAAAGAAGATGAAACTTTCAGAAAGAGGAAAGGAGCTAGTAAGTTAGAAAGATAGAATTGTTGAAAACCGTTCACTCTCACTATATACAGAGTGATTTCGAGCATAATATGCTGTCTGAATGTCTA
>NW_019773547.1:0-55229 GCF_001039355.2 Lingula anatina
TCTGGTCAGGGGAGAAGATTAAGTGTCCCTTCTAATATCTCATTGTGGGATATGAGAGTCATGGAGACTTTTTAATTTGACAACGTAATTGCCCGCAAAGATGAGCAAACAACAACACAAAAACACAGCTGACATGACGAAAGAAATGAGGCGTACTGACTGGTCCAGTTAACAGGGATATGCATTCTGTGTGCCATGTCACCTTGCAACACAAGTTTTGCTTCTGTTTTATTCCAGTTATGGTACCAAGGAGAGAGAGAGAGAGAGAGAGAGAAAGGTGGGGAGCGGGCATGCTTCCATGTGTGTGTTTGCGAGAGAAAGAGAGAGATAAAGAGAGAGAGTATATGTGTAATTGTGTGTGGTGGGGAGAGAAGTGTGTGTGTGTAAGTGTGTGTGTGTGTGTGTGTGTGTAAGTGTGTGTGTGTGTAAGTGTGTGTGTGTGTGTCAGAGCGAGAGAGAGACATGGGAAGAGAGAGATGGCCTGTGTATATGTGTGTATGTATGCGTGTGTATGTGCGCGTACCGGTATATGTGTGAGAGGGAACGAGAGAAACCCGAGAGAGTGTGCATGTGTGGTTGAGTGTGTGAGAAAGACAAAAGGAGGGAGAGAGGGCGTGTATATGCGTGCGTATGTGCGTTTGGGTGAGAGAGAGAGAGAGAGACAGAGAGAGACAGAGAGAGAGAGGTGGGAGGCGGGGAGCTGAAGGTATTATGGCACATTAACAGAAAAAAAATAATAGAATACGAAAATAAAAAATAGAAAGGGTCATACATGTTGATCATCCTTTTCTCCGTCTCCTAAGCAACACGGGAGAATATTTCTGCGAGTGTGAGAATCTCGGCGGAGTTTTGTCTGCGTCTTCTTACTCTCCCCCTGTGTACAACAAACAATGGAATACAGTGGTAGAACAACTAGAATACAACACCCATGTTAACTAACAGAAAGCATGCAACAACCTCGGGAATTAGGTTTCACATTTACGGTTTGCAGTTAAAGAAACAAAGACTATAACACTGTAATTGGATGAACAATTAGGTAAGGCAAGCTAAATATGTTGTGTATGTTGCATTTCCAACATGTTAAACATTGCAAGCACTGGTAAACATACGGGACATATAACACATCTGTACTGTTGAACTTCTACATGTTCCCTACAGTCGCAGCCGAAGCGTGTGGTAAAGTAACATACTACATGCATATTCACCAAGGTTAAATACTATAAGCAACTGTTAGTATCTTTTTTTAATTTAGTTGCCCCATAAAAGCCGGGATTTGTTCTTTCCATGAAACCCCTTAAATTCAAAATATAGGAGCTTGAATGCAATCCCCCACGTGCAAGAAATCTTAGCGAATTCTGGGTAAAGTGATCAGCAGGGTAGGGCTACATTTTACACCCCAGCAAACACAGTACGTTATCATAACGTTTCATAACAAATAAACGTTATTGTAACGTTATGGTAACGTATAGGTAACGTTATAAACCATCTCTCTGTGCTGGGACTGTGTCCAAGAGCACAGTGAACACAAAACCCGAACAGGCTGCTCAGTCGTATACCTACTTCCTGAAGTGAAAACTAAGTAGTTGTCTTGGTGGACAAAGTTAAAAAATCACATAAGACTCAAGAGAAAGCGTGCACGGGAGGAAACATTCGGCATCCGTTCATAGGGTTTAAACAGATACGTGAACGAATAGTGACGGCGCTTGTTTACAAAACAGTCAACATCCGACACTGCAGGAAGCTCTGATTTTCTGTAAAAAAATGCACGCAGAGTGTTCGTCATAAAAGTAGATTACAACACGAAGGTATTTGGATACATGGGATATAAAATCAACAAATGCTAAGTTATTTACAAAACATATATGTCGTTTTTCCCTTACATTTAAAACAGTGGTAGACGTGGAAGCACCCTCGTATCTGTTGGACGATTTGTTCTTCCTTCTCCGTCCAAATGAGTTACTGGATTTTAGTCTAATATACGTGCTTTTGGGGCCATCTATAACGTCCGCAAGCTGTGAAAAAGCAACAAAGCAAATATGAGGCTAAAGGAAGCAATCTTGGTTACATTCCGCACACTCGCAATGCATGAAGTTCATAGTAACAATTGTTATTAATATCGGCATTATCTTAAAGGACCACAATGAGCGATGACTGTTAAATATAGCTAAAGCTGAATTACCAAGGTCAGTATCTAAAACTGTTCACAGAATTATGATTCACAAAGCCCGTTTTGAGACAGAGACTGACATAAATTAGACATTAAATACTCGAAAACGGCTTTTATGGATCGCAATGTTCTGGCAGTTTTGGATACTTTTTACCTTGGCGATAGAGTCAAAATTTCCAGGACAATTCCATTTTTTTGCCCTAAAAAACGCATTCCATGTCTTTAATATGCTGAGTTAAGAATAGAAATAAAAGGGACCATGCCGGATCGTTTGCTGGTGAGGAACTAAACACTAAGTCTTTAAAATGCACCACTATTTTGTCCCATTTCACGTGTCAATTGACCTTTTTTAACTGGGCATACTACAATGGAAACCAAACATTCATATTCATCAATGACATTTGCAGAACCTTGAAACTGCGTTATACTGCGTACGCGCGACCTTGACCCACATTTCAGAACGCAATATCATTTTTGATACGTGTAGCCATATAGGCTATAACATAACCATCCTTTATTCGCATTTTCCGTCAATAACTAAATTCATCTATACCAGAAAGTGGCTCTCTTTGCAGCGTAGAATGTGTTGTCAAGGTAACGCATGCAGTCAGTACGAGTGGTTGTGTTATTAACCAAGCCTGAACAAGCTGTTATAACGTCCATGCCCGCTGCAATGGTAGCATGCAATGTACATATTAGTATAGTTGCATACGTTGTATACTATATATATAATACTGTACAGATGTATGTAATGTAAGAAAAATAATCAGTGTAATATGCAACGTTTCAGAAAATAAAATTATGCGAAAAAAAAAAAAAAAAAAACAAAGCATCAACCACCTACCGGGGAATCTAGCCCCATATTTTCTGGCAAATCGAGTCTCATGAAGAGTATCTTCGCAAGATATTTAAAGCACACTTTTTTCACCCATCGTGGCGGTTCTTTGCCACGGACTCCTTTGTGATGGATATTTAACGTCAACACAGTCATCGCCGTGGCGCCAGAAACTATTGCTATGGTTACTCCGTAATATATTCCTGGAAATAGACAATGCGAATGAGGAGGGAAGAACTCTCAAATCAATATACAAACTCACAACAACGAGCGTATGAAATCAAATAATTGATTTTTATGATGTGTGCAGTATGCACAAATAATACTTAAAAATATCGGCACACACCCATCTATTTTACAGTTACATCTATAAATACCACGCATTACAAATAACATAGAAGTGACATGCTCTGGAGAACAAATATAACCAATAATGTGAAAATATCCAAGGAGTAATCCAACTGCATCAATGGACACATAATGGTAGCCTTACCTATCAGAGGTAAATTCTCGGAAGATGGCGGCATGCTCTCTGTGACCAGCATGAGGAAGACAGTCATCGACAACAACGTCGTGATTCCCATTGTAACTTTCTCTCCGGAGTCCGACGGCACATAAAAGCCTAGCAAGGCAACAAGCGTTATTAACACACACGGCAACATCATATTAAACACATAAAACATGGGGCGACGTCGAATGTGCACGTAATACGTGATATCCGGGTACGGCTCGGCGCAGCATGAGTAATACTGGACGTTGCGTTCCACGAAAAGTTTCACCAAAACCCACTCAGTGCTCTGCATATAGTTTGAGACGTCACCTTCGTCCGATACCATGACCAGATTTAGCTGGTAGCCGTCGTAGGACCAAGAAGAGAAAAGCATGGAGCAGTTTTGTTCGTCAAAGGGAAAATTGGCCACGTTGATTGTACACGAACTTTTGTATATCACAGTCGATAGCCACGTGATGTTACCCACGTGATTGATGATGACGTTGGTGCTGACCGAAGACATGAAGGCTTGAACGTCTGCGCTGAACAAATGAAGAAGAGAAACGATTATGCATACCGTATTAGAATATTTCAAATATCAATGGAAAGTGTGCATAAGAGAAGCTAATCTTTGAAAAAAGTTCATTTTTTATTTTCTTAGGATAAATTTACAAAGAACAAAACCCAATACATTTTTGTTCAGATCTATTACTTAGGCTGAGCGAGTCTTCGACCATTTTGTTTGGTGAACACAAACTTTGGTTGTGATTGCGTTGGGCAGCTCAACTAACACAATTCCAGTTCATGCGCTCTACACATTCACCACAAGTTATCACTCGACGCTTTGTAACCTAATCAAAGATGTAGTTCTAGTAACACTTACTTATTATATAACAAGATATCAGGAAGCCATACTTGATCATACGGAACTCGAATGACTCGAATGCCGCCATATTTATTCGGATCCCAGACTAGTTTAGGGTCGATCCACATCTGTAAAATGAAGTTATTTTATTATTACATTTTACTTGAATTTACTGAATGACATCAAATTCAAAGGAAAGTAATATTAAACCATTTAAAATAACCAAATTTTACCTATATTGGTATCAATTTATAGAATATTCAACAAGAATACCCCAATGTACAAAGTGTTGCGGGGAGGAGATCTACTGTATATGTGTACTTTTTTCGTGAAAGAAAAACCGTATAGATGGCGCCAGATGATCTTGTTTCCCAACCCTTTCCCGTGAGACTGAAGTGTGTTAGGTATTGGGAAGACATGAGTTACGGGTGACCAAGAATCAGGTTAAGACTATAAGTATAAGGAAAGCAATTAGATTGGGGGTTTCTTTAAACTCTTGGTAATTGTCTTTTCTTTGCGGTTGTTATTTTTCGTTAAATCAGTAGTACTGATGTAATTATTCGTAAAAATAGCAAAATTGAGAAAAAAGAGAATACCTAAAATGAGAATAATAATAGTAACATTTTTTTCTTTTTCACCTCTTACATGTGTGCATGTGTAGATGTAGATTATTGAAATCACATATATTATCAAATAGAAGCATTAGCTGTGCATATTCTCTCTCTCTCTCTCTCTCTCTCTCTCTTTACTTTTTCTCTTTCATACAGGCGACATATAGAACGTATTTTTTGCGTTTGGTGTTGCACTTTAATGCCATTCACAAAGAGCAAAAAAATCTAGACATAATGCAGTTTGATCTATTCGGATCCGTTGTGCACATTTTCTTAATGTATTTCTTGGGAACTGGCTTAATGAAACCAATAAACAACAACGTGACTAGTTTTCAGAAAATCCACTCCTCTGTGTCACTGAGCTTGCACTCACCACACGAATGAATGGCCTGCATTCTCAGCAAATAAACAGTCCACTGAAATGCTGAGACAGAAAATCCATCTCCGAATCGCATGCTTAATTTTCACAACAAGAAAAATAAATTCTTCTTGTCTCGTGTAACGAGTTACGCGGAGATATATACTGTATATCTTCCCTCAAGTGCGCTTAGGTCGAAAGATCAATTATTCAGAAAAAGTAACAATATCTCAATCGAATCTGGTTGTGTATTTAACCAATTTTTCGTTTCCTCCCTGATATGAAAATAAATACTATACTATTTACTTAGTTTTCACACAAATCATAAAATGCATTCTGAATACAAAAGATAAAACATTTTAGACGTGTGCATGTACGTCTCAAACTACTGATTGGCTATTCTCGCCACCAGGGGGCAGTTGGGGACGACGTCATTACTGAAAATTCTCACAGTCCAAAAATGTGTCCATAATTAAACAAAGAAATGTCTGTAAATATCACGTGAAAAATCTCCATGAGACGCTGGTAGAGGGCAGATCATACAGGCGGAGCAGTCTTAACTCACAGCGTGTATGCTACCACGAAAGCCTTGAAAGAAGCATACGCCCAATATAAAATAGCCTCTTAGCCAATACTCCGGTCCCGACCCAGTACATCAAAGTTTTTTTTTAATTATCAGGCTTACTTCCCCGACACCTTGGAAGTAATTAATTCAAACAAACAGATCCTTGTCCTTATATTTGTTTTGATGTCAAAAGGCGCGTTTCGTCTTACCTTAAAGTTTGCCGACACCAAAACATTCCATTTAACCCATCTTAAAGCGTTTTTGTCAGCCTGGTATGCAACTCTGACAAAACCAGCCATCCGATAACTTCTTAAAAATAAAAGACAACCGAATGGACCCTGGCTAGATCGGTCACAGATGCTTGATCTTAAGTTATTGACAATGGAATTGAAATAAATCTACATTCAGGATCGAGAACTAAAATTCGTGAATCAGGTGAAGGTATTAAACCCCCAGGTCGCAGATACCATTGTGTTAAGTCAGGCGTTGTATCACGGTTCATTAGGCGTTCAGAAGGGCCTCGGGCGATATCTCTTTAACCGCCCCAGGCATGGGTGTGTGTTGGACTGACCCGTTCTCAGCCCGCGCGGCAAATACAATTAGGCAACAATAACAGGCAGAGGTAAAATAAACACACGTCGAATGAAGGGGGTGATTCTCATTTCACTGGCTCTTTAACTTAAGCTGTTTTTCTCTACACATATACCCCAGTGTGTGCTTTGTGAGCGTTTTGTCCACGTTAGTGCTGTCTGAAGTTAAAGACCACAATTACTACCCACCTGACCTTAGTTCGAAGACTGAAAGAGAGCGTGGCCCTAGGTGAACGGACTTAATCAATTGCAACGAGTAACAATTTTGAAAATCTTCAATATTTTGGAGAGAAGTCACTCTGGGTTCGCAGGTGGCACGGGGTTAAGGAACCATGACTGGAGGTATTGGTTAAAAAAGTAATTAATACAGCGTCCATTGGTGTAACTCAGTACAAGCAAGATGACTTGTCTTTAAACTGTTTCAAATATGAATAATATGAGGCCAAAATAAATGATAGAGGCATCTTCATTTTAAACATGGTTTAAGGAGAGAGAGAGAGAGGGGGAGGGAGAGAGAGAGGGAGGGAGGGGAGAGAGAGAGGGAGGGGGGAGGGAGGGAGAGAGGAAGACTCACCTGGTTTAACCAGCAGTTGGTGGTCAAAATTTGATTTTTTTCATCCTGAAAAGAAAAAAAATATAATGATTAGCCCATTCACATCAACCAAATATCAATCTTCAGAAGCTAAATTAACATCTAAAACATTTTATGACACCGTGATTAAAATAGTCAGTCGTTATTTCTTCATTATATACTCTATCATATATCTTCATTCTCAGAAAACGTACACTGAGCCAATCTTTAAAAACTTTCGCATAAACATTCTTATTGGGGGATATTGAGCAAGGCAGTATATACTAGTATCTATATATCTGTCTGCCACCACATAGGACACATGTACAATTATATCATCTAAACTGGCCACACAGTGGACAATGTGATTCTAACAATATCATTGTCATGATATCAAACGGCCCCTGTATCTTATATCGAGGTGGGAACATGTATAAGTAGCCATATTAACTTATTATACATAACAGGGGCCCGCCTGTATGATGACAAGGGAGGAAAATGGATATCAAACGGCAGTGGTGATTTGTCAAAGTGTTTTGAATAAAATCGACTGTTGTTTAAGTCTTCCCTATAGATTTCCTACAGAGGTGGTTTCTGTTTTTTCACATAAGGTATTTTATATTATTTGATAAAGAATGCAAAGACGTGCAGATTAGGATCTATTTGAACTTTGAAGGCAGACGACCATCAAGTAGGCGACCGGGAGGCGAGAAGCGCGCCATGAAAGCAGACGACATGTTACTCCATCTCTTTCCTTCCTTAGCTCTGCAATCAATACTGTCAATACTTGACTCTGACAGACATCCCCGGGGTCAAATACTCTGGAAACGGCCCCTGTATCTTATATCGAGGTGGGAACATGTATAAGTAGCCATATTAACTTATACATAACAGGGGCCCGCCTGTATGATGACAAGGGCAGAAAATGGATATCAAACGTCAGTGGTGATTTGTCAAAGTGTTAATGAGCATGCAATTAATCATTTGTTTGAAGAAAAATAGCCATTTGTTTAACCAGAATAAGTGGTGTTTGGTAAAGTACTACCGGAGGGTAGTGGTCACGCTGAAGAGAGAGGACCCAGCGTGAAAGAGGACACCTAGCTTCCGCACGCGCCTACGGAGTGCAAACAAGACGCTGTGTTTCACACACTCAAATGTCTCTTCAACCTACACATTCAACCAAGCGACTCGACACAAGACCCGTGTGAGAAAATTGAATTAAAAGGCTTGACACATCGATCTCAATGGCGGTAAATTACCGTGTAGATCCAAATAGGAATTAATGGGTTTACTCAGTTTTTTCGCAGTCGTCATTTTGCGCACCATTTCTCGCAAGAAGACAAAGGTTGAATTATTTCTGTAGATTTAGTTCTTTTGTTCTTTTCTTTGCTTGTGTCTTCGGCTGTGCAGTCTTAAAGCGATTAAGAAACGGGGTGCTTGATAAGTGAAAGCATGTATACTGTACATTTGGCGATAGTCTGTCAACTGATTCTGTCGTATTTTACAATCTGTGATTTGCAACTATTTACGACCAGACGCAGCACATGTATCTTTCTAGAACTATCATAATAGAAAAGATTTAAGTTATGCATAAATGTAGTCAGGAAGACGATTTATTTACAGCTTTGAAAGTTCCCGTTCAATAACAAATAAAGAAGAATTCGCAGGAGTCCTAGATCTTAATTTAATATATATTAATAATTTATCTTCACATTTAGCTCATAAGATAGATCAGTAAGTTTTTTTGTTTATTGAAGATGTTGAAATAATGACTGAGATAATTCTGCACACCCATGAAAATAAATATTCGCGCAGATGAATAAGTTTTGCTGCGTATGTATCATTATATACGGGTAAAATGTAGAGTCAAGCAAGTACAAACTTGTATACATGACTGACATTTAACTACAGTAGCATTAAATAAAAATTATACGTACAACACAGACCTATAACCTATTTGCAAAGGTTTTCAGTTTTATTAATAAACAGTGCATTCATGAAAAGGATATGCGAAACAGTGTTGTAGTCAGTGAAACCTTATGTTGATTCTTTCAGTTCACCTCTCAAAAAAGTATCGACCAAACGCAAGTCACTTACTGTAGTTAATTGGATGGTATTGGGTCGCATCGGAAAACTAAATTAAGGTGAATGCACTTAAATCATGTGATACGTTGACTTGAGCCGATATCTGCACTTTTTACCACTATGTACGTGAACTCGAGAGTTTTTTCAGGCCCGTAGCCGGGGGGCGGGGGGTTCGGGGGGTTCGAAAGAACCACCCTTTTTTCTGGGAAAAGGTCCACTCTGGGTAAAATTTGATCTATGTACTTGAGAATTTTATGATAAAAGGTCCACTTTTTCAGAAAACGACCCCCCCCCCCCTCTGAAATTGCTGGCTACAGGCCTGTTTTAGTACTGTCTATTTAACCATTCACTACAGCATTTAATGATAAGATGTACATAGCAACAGTCATTTTAATTTTCTTTCCTTTATTGTGTTTTAGGGATTGACTTATAATGTTTAAAACTCAAGTAGAGGAATAAATACTGTTATAAGTGAATACTTTCTCTCTCTCGTCATAAGTTGTAGTACAGATGATCTAATCTGAAAAAAGAAACTCCACAATAAAATGAATTCCTACATGTAGCAGCAGGTCACTAACATGTCCCTTAGATCATTAGCTATATAATGGCCTGATTAAGACAGAGCAGTTAATTAACCAAATAGTAGTGTGTTAAATGATAGTGATTAGATGGTAAGGGTTTCCCTAGATATGTCAACGGTTACCGTAGTAAAGTCCCCTTGCGTGCGTGCGTTAGGCCAAAATTACGTTCAAAGGGAAACAATTTTTTTCTTTGCATCACCGCCGTGTCTACGTGTTCGGTTTATTCAGCGGCGCTACAAAACATCTTTGTTTGGTGTGCTTTTCTTCAGATATCCTTTCTGGTGAAAAAGTAGCATTAGAGATTACTGTGGAATTAATTCCTTCTAATTAACGGTATTATTTCACCTTTAAGCTCGTTATCAATCATAATTTCGTTACATCGATACTGTTACAATAATAGGCTTGACAATCCTCACGATCAGTTTCACATCGCAGATCAAAAATGTTTTGAAAAAATAACTACGAAAAATGTAATTGATAAAATAATCAACAAAATACTTCAGTTTTCAAATACAGTCCAAATGACACCTTATCTTGTATCGCATTTAATTGTAAAACTCGCGACTTTTCTACAGCGCTGTAATGGAGGGTCTTGTCCTGATCGAGACCCGACCTCTCAGTAATTCAAACGTATCCATTTATCAACCGATGGAAGAGTGCTATCAATAAATTAAGTAATTTCAATATCCGGCATCCACTTACTGATCAATCCACTGAGCTAATATCGGAAAATATTAAAAACGTTTTTTTGGAGAGAAACGTCCCCAGAGTTCGTCTCATGCATCCCACCGCCTTTCAGTAATTGACGGATACGTGTCGTTTGTGGAGTTGACTTGACGCATGGAAAACTCATAAGGTGTTGATTGTGGATTTCCCCCTTTTTATTTGTGTTTTCCTGAAGGATGTAGTCAAGGGCGATGTGCTGAAGAGGAACATTTGCCTCTGTGTGTGTGTCTGTGTGTGTGTGTGTGTGTGTCTGTATGTATGTGTGTATGTATGTTGTATGTTATTTGAGCATGTACGAGCAAGTGCAGAAGTTTTACACAACTTTGCGTACAATCCCATTGTTGTTAACATTAAAAGAGGGTTTTCTTGCGTGGCGTCTGGAAAGATGATCGGTACATACACATGAACGCCTGCTGTTGTGAGTGGTGAGAGCGTGCGCGGTGCATGTGAGGACGTGCGCGGTCATTCAGGATAACGGTTGTTGTAATGTTACGTTCAAACCTCATACATCATTGGGATTGATTTCAATGAAAGCTTGTACACATGTGTAAATAATGTGAGGTATATGTCCACAGAGTGGTTGTTGTTAGTACAGTCAGTCCGAAGAGGCAGCGTCAGAAGTGGACTCGGAGTGTAATTGACGTAACTTGTGGGTTATCTGAACTAAACCAGACTGTGGACATTTGGATATAGGCAGTCTAGTCCAAAACCCGCCTGTGCTTCAAAAGATGACCGCAGGACAATATGCATTAATTCAGAGTATAATTTTACTGACGCAAATCATCACTTTATTACAGTATTTCTTGAATATTTCTATCACTATTTCTTTTAATGCAAAAGTTTTGATAGAATGGTTTCTTTTTTATCAAAGAACATTTCTGTTAAAGCCCCGTTACAAAGAGCCAGGCAGCACGTTTGTTTAGATAAGCAGTGCGTTTGTGTTGGAAATTAATTGGTTTGTTTTTCTTAGTTATACAAAGTCACGGCAGAAGTATATAAAAAGGAACAACTTACCTCAAATAAACAAACTATAATTCTTACATGTGTCGAATCTATTTCGCTTTGCTTTTGTGCTATATTGTACACGTTACTGCATTACCACCAGAATAAAATAATTAAGTACATTAAAAATTTTAACATACGATGATTATTTATTGTTAATCGTCGTAACTCGTAGCGCCATATATATATATATCTGTGTGTGTGTGTGTGTGTGTGTGTGTGTGTGTGGCAGATGAGAGAGAGAGAGAGAGAGAGAGAGAGAGAGAGAGAGAGAAAACGAGCTGTTACACCTCGGGCAATGACAACATGCTCTTCAGAAATCAAAATTGAAACTATATAAGACACTAACACCAATTTCTTCCTCTAAAACCTACTATTTCTATGATTCACATAAGCTGACAATCACAGTAATGTACGACCTGGCTAAGAATCACAGTTGGTATACAAGTACTGGATCAGTGGTATCCCCCATATTTGTTTTGATAAGTACATTGTTGTACCTTATCCTTGAATTACCAAAGTCTCACAATATATTGTTCTACAAGTAGTTTAGAAAGCCCTGCTGTAGAACATGTACAGTGTAAGTGCCATTGATCCTGGTGTCACAGAAGAAAGACATCAGCGGCATCTTCAGGATGCGTCACGTTCTATTACATTAACAACATAAGCTGCACATGTTAAGTCCTCCTGAGAATCAGATGAAAGGAGATCACATCCCGTGATTAGGATTAACGAAGCGTGTGTTGCGTTGGCGTTTGCTGTGATTTCCACAGATCAATGCATTTCTACAAAACTATTATCTGTATACTTGAGAACTCGAATGTTTTACATTTTTCCATGCATTTCTTAAATATATGTTCATCTACATGTAAATGGTATCGTCAATCCAATGCCGCTTTCCTCTAATTATGTTTTCCTTTCTTTCTTAAACTGGTGACTGTAAGGTAAATGAAAAAATAATATATGATAACTACTCTGTGATTGGAAATCGGTTATTAAATTAACCTGGTTGCTCAATGAAATTAGTTCCAGTGGTTATTTCTGCACCATACATATTGTATGTAGTTCAGAGGCCCGTTACAAACAGACAAGTCCATTGCTGAAGCATATGTAATTACATAAGAATCAATGGTCATTACAGAATCCAAACGGTGCCTATAATTACAATCGATGATTATTAACTAAGACAGTACTGCACTGATTGCTTGATCTTTTACTTAAAACTTGGGTGCTGAGCTACACCTCTCGCCAGATTTGATATAAAAAGCAAATAAAAAGCGTGTGTGTTTGCCGGTGCGTGAATGTGTGCGTGCACGCGTACGCGCATGTACTCATAGACTTCTGATACCAGTTTTTTCTCTTTTTCGTTCACCTGAGGGAAATTTGGATAAAATTCACCATATAGGAAAGCAGAAACATGCAACCGAGGCGCCATCTTTGTGACGGTGAAATCTTATCCAATTTCCTCACAGAGTACTCGGGTCTCGCTGTTTTCCGGAACTTAGTCCAGTGTCATCATAAATTCTACCTCCGGTACTCACTATTGAACAACATACGGAAATCGTCACTCTTTTTCACGATTTTCCATCGTTGGACAACTGGATGTATTGCGTTCATGCATAATTGTATGCGTTCCAGAAAAGTAAAATGTTTGGTATCTGTTTACATATTGCTTCACTTTGTTCTGAATCTCCAATCCTTATTTTAGAATCAAGTGGTTATCACCACAAGGTGGAAGTTTGCATTTCTCTGAAACGTGCAAAATCCAACATTTCTCTCAGTTTCTTTCATCATATTTTAAGTACCTTCAAAAAGATGTTTCCTTTTTGTGTTTTAATTATGAAGGTCACGAAGTGCACAGGGAATAAAGTACTGATTAGACAACAACTGTCATAGATTAGTACAAGCCTTCAACATAAATTACATAGCGTTGAAAACACATTGCGCAATGTACGCGGAGAGTTTCGCCGTCTTGTTAAATGCAGCTTTTCTACATTCTCCTTCTATCAAAACAATTGATAGCAAATGTACTCGACAGGGCATCTAGGTCAGAAAGAAGGCAGATAACACATCAATAAAATTTATATAATATTACATCTGGAATAGTCTACGTTGCATGTGCTTATGATAAAACCCACACTCGTCTATCGGCAGGACTGTTCACCATATAACACCAAATGGTCGATTTTCATTTTCTTTCCAAGAAACTGTTGGCTGGGAAACAAGAAGAAGAGTTTTCGGTGTGTTCTTTAGAAATGTATTCCAAGATTACTAAGCTTATTACCCTCCTTGCCAAAATTCTTAAACGATGCACAACGGGCGCGCTTCGTTAATTTAGTCTGTGGAAAAACGTGAAATTGCAGACTACATACATGAGGGATAAGAAATACATTAACGATAAGAAGCGTTTGGCAAATGAGTTGATTTATTTTCCCGGTTGGAAAATTGATTACGAAATATCGGATTGACACTTAACTTTGGATGACATTCACGTAGTTTGTGTCATTCATATCAGTTAATAGGCTGAAGGTCTAGCATTATTGTAACGGTAATCTCGTTCACTCCCGTTTCTTTCAGTTTCAATTATTTCTGTGAAAATGCCATTTTGGCATGCAAAGGGCGAATAGGTATTGAATTTTTTCTTGTTCACCCCTATTACTTCTATTGTTACATTCTTTATTTGGAAAATTGCGTTTTTGCTCGTAAAGGACCAAACGGGTTTGTGGCGTTTTTTGTGTGTGTCTTGCTTCATTTTCAATTTCTGAACAATTCCCTGAGAAAACGGTTGGCATGGTAATCAGAGGCACTATCAATTTTGAGAAAGTTTCCACGCAATCTGCATACCTTCACAAACTAGTTAAACAATCGACACATATTGCATCATTTTCTTCACCATCCACAATTAGCACAATCCTAACCTTTTGACAAGATTCTACGTAAACCTTTCCTTTGATGATTTGGCATTCACAAGAACTAAATCACGAATGAACTTCAAATAAGTCGGGTTTGGTACCTCGAAGGTGGATTTGAATCACCAAAAAACATCTACCAACTGCCAAATCCAGACAAGGAATCATACGCCAAAAGTTCTTCCAGGCATTGAGGAGACCCCATCCGACCTTTTCATCTTCGTTTTTGATTGAGACCGAATGATAGCATTTGCCTGTGGCACATGTTATCGTTTTACTTTGCAATCTTATAAAGTACGAGTAAAGACGACAGAATTAAGAACACGCGGTAGAAATATGCCCCGGTACCTCGGTGAATGCTCGCTGTGATGGTATTCATCGCAGACCCCATCGGGTTGATTGCGATCGGTAAATGTCCATTAAAATCTAATTTTAGTTTCTTTGATTTCACCCCGCGGGAGCGCACTGTGATTCTAAGAGTATCACAAACGTGCAGGCACAGGATTTCTAATTTACAGACAATCTATAACACCTTACTTACGAAGTAAACAGATAGAGGGCACGTGTGTTTTTACCTTGCTATCCTTACCTTTTATTGTTATTATTAAGTTATATAAACGCAGCAGTGGGGCCCTGGTCCTTATTTTGACCACATGTCGACTCCCATCAAAAAGGTGTGAGAAAATTGGCAAACAAGACGCTTTATAAAACGAACGTGCTTGTTAATTGCTGCAATATTTAGACCTTATATCTGTCGCGGAGGAAACTAAAGGCACGATTAGTACGATGAGGTGACCAGGTAAATGGGCTAAGGTTCGGGTTTGTAAAAAATCATATGATAACAATTATTAGATATGCAATTAGATAATCCCGAACTTAAGATGACCAATCATCAAACTATTGACTTGAGAGTGTTTTTACATCATGTCACAAAGCTACTGAAAAAATGAGACTTGATTATGAGTACCTTCCACAGATTTCCACATCACACAGAACACAGATGGCACGTCAATGGCCACCATCTACAACGGACTGAGCATTCACAATAGTTTGACAACGCATAGAAATGTTATAATATCCAAAATTCATAACTGAATGGTTATGGAGATATTGACAAAAGAAGAAATCCCGACAAAAGGGAAAATCGGCAACAGAATTGCGCGAAAGGCGAGTTAATGCACAGAGTTGACAACCACGAATGATAGATGACACAGTGATTGAAACGATTCTGATCTTATTCCTATTTTATTCATTAGGGGAAAAAACATGGAAAAGTACGTAAATTCATGGTTTAGAAAAAAATAGATGGCGTAAGCATTACAGTTTGTGAATCCAATCTAACTTTTTACCTGAATCAAAAGATCGCACGTAAGTATACTCGGCGGTGCCCCTGGTCTGTAACCCTGTCAGATCGTTATGATTAGGTATGGGCCACTGTAAGTGAAACACCTTTACCCAGACGCTGATTCTGACGTAAAGTTTTCTTAGGAAATCAAAGACCAGCGAAAGGATTAATGTAATTATTATTGTTCGCACGGGGACTCGTATACCTTAGGGGTTTGCTGTGTTCTTTGAACGCCGGCAATATGCATGCTTGCTGTAATTGTGGACTGAGACGCGAAGTTATTTGAAGTTCGTCCCCAGAACTCTACCTGAAGCGTGGATTTAATTCAACTAGAAGTAGTAATCATTTCATGAGATAATGCTACCCGCATACATGTCCAGTCCTTACGGCAATGAAATTATCTCCACCGCCCGTGGAATGATCTGATAGTGTGGATGATCCAATTACGGATAGAGAACGTTTTAATACACTCGACCTGACAGTTACCTTGAAGATAAAGACGGCGAGTTATTGCACCGTGATATTCCATGAGGCAAAATTTAATCGGAAAAGGAATTAAACGTTTGTATTCAAACGAGTTTTCCCGCACGAAAACGAAGTAGATACTCCAGCGCAGTAGACTACTGCAATCATACTGCAAACATGCTTCAAATCTGCTTCGATTGGGGAGCTAATTAGCATATTTGAAACATGCTTCTATTATGCTGCTAATCTACTGCATTAATGCTCCTCCTTTGTACAACCCTATGTAATTTTGAAGTAGAATTGCAGTAGGCTATGCTGCATTTCTACTGCAAATATGCTCCACACCACTACTGCGTTAATGCTTCTTTGCTACTTCGATACTACTGCATTTTCTTGCGGGTTATCAGAAAGAAAATTGTCTTTCTTGTCATTTTAAGCTCTCTGTAAAACTCGACTTTTGAGGTATGGGGTATCAAACGCTTCGCATTCATACAGACTTCTCTCTGTAAAAACCAATCACATGTATTTGGAGGGACCACTCGTTATAACTTGGGCGTCTACGCATTTATATTCAATATAAGTTGTCGAATGATTAATAACAAAAAAGCGGTATGCTTGATGGGGAGGAGACAACACCTCGTGCAATGCACGCGCAAGAACACGCTTCTACAGATACATGTAATAGTTAATTGCATGCTACGCAGCTTCTTCCTTTGTAATTAAGTTGAACTTTTAGTTTTCTTGAAGGAAACCAAGGCATGGTCTAATATCGCCTGGTATATGTTTGGTTTCTTGCTCATGGGTACCAGCAACTGTTTGGAATTGGCTAACTTTCAGAACCTTAAATCAAACGTAGAATAAACATGCAGTTACACCGTTATGTCGTAAAAACACAGTCTTTCAATAACGCCCAAGTTTACAAGACACCATTCCTTTGCCTGTGAGGAACCGCCGATATCTACACAGACCTAGCAGGAATTCTATTGCCCAGTGGCCGCTACACGGCTCTCCTGTCCGCCTCCTGTTTTTGTAGGCAATTTGTGTGTTATTTCTGAGTCAATTATCCCTTAAAGTGTACCTAACCATAGGGCGGGCCAGTAACGCTTTAAACATACCACGTTTACTTTTCATTGCACCGCGGTATGTAGGGTTCAGGGGCCGGTCTGCTACTGCAGTTTCCTTCACCATTTTCTACAATCAGTGTGTTTTGTTTAATTTCATTCTACATTTTGTATCAGTGCGAGGAAAACTACGTTAACACATCATGTTCACTGGAGGGACAACTAAATCACCCAAATGTATATTTTTGCAACAATGACCGCTGTCCTACCAAGTTTTTGAAAACACACAATCCACTGGCTTATATACCAAATAACAATAAAACACTTGATTATGAAATGATGCAAATATGCAGGGGCGGATCCAGAATTATTTGAAGGGGAGTTCGCAGATGCGAAGCCGACCCCCTTCCCCCCAACTTGGCTTGTGGTTGGGCCCGATGAAGGGCCTCGAAAATTTTTGGTATTTTAGAGGGCGAAGGTGCCATTTGGTCCGGTTTTGAACTATGATTCAACTAGTCAAAATTCTAATTTCAAGAGGGTACCAGAAATCGAAGGGGGGGGGGGGGTATTGTTAAATGGTTAAATATTTCACCAAGCCTTCTTTTACAAGTTATCAATGTGTGTGTGTGTGTGTGTGTGTGTGTGTGTGTGTGTCTATGTGTGTGTGTGTGTGTGTGTCTGTGTGTGCTAATTCGGGGTGAGGAGCGAGGCACTAACAAAATGACTTTAGGTTAATAAAAACACAAATAAAAAACATATAAATCTCCAGATGACAACAAAAGCCGCCGTGTTACGTAAATCAGTTCTAGACATTATCTCATTGGAGATTCTATCAATCAGCTGTTTCGCAAATGTTGCAATAGTCTATGCACTAATCACATTTGTGGATGATGTAACGGTATATATAATTGCTAGTTGTTAGTACGAGGATAAATAACATTTCAAGAAGCTTTTTGTCACCGGGTCAAAAATTTGGCCTTTGGTTCTTATAGGGGTTTCAACATAGCCAAAACAAGATTATGTTCTCAATTTTTACCATACGTTAATTTCTTTGACATTTTGTCAACGAAATTATCTTAATCCAATCCCATAGATGAAATGACGTAAATGGAACGCAATAAGCTAAATAACATCAGAAACGCACGCGGAATGTTATGCACCGGAGTATGCCCATGACTTTGCACATCGTTATGTAAACTGCATTCATACGCGTTACAAATTAGACCATGCGCATTTCATAGTTGCTCGCAATTAAATCTTATCGAAAATAAAGGATAGAAAAATCGACACAAATTCCAATCCTGAAGATATTCATTGTAAAGAATTGGCAGTTAGTTTAACCTCTGACCCTTGCCTTGCTGTGTCCTTAGTTTAAATTGCGGTTTCAAAACTAGTGTTAAAAGGGGTTAAAGTAAATGAACCATGTGTAACAGCGCCAGGTATGGCCTTCTACCACAAGGTCATACCAGAGACGCTGTACAATATCTTAAGCATGCATTCGGAGGGAAAGGGGAGAGGAAAAAGACAATAACATCTGTCGATAATGAGCGGAACACGATCTTGCTCATATGACCCTGTCAATTCAATCTGGCCTTCAATGTGCCGAAATGTTACCTGCTACTTTGTCCAGGTCACGTTCGCGTGTGTTGTTGCCCAAAGTGGCGGACAACTGACGTTTGACCTGGTCACCAATGGATGCCTTTTAAACATTGCTTTTTATTAGTTCTGCGGCGTTGATATACACCTGTTTGTTGCGTTTTTTCTTATAAATTCTTCGTACATACATTAATCTTAAAGCGCAGAGTCCTGTGTATCAAATATCCTGTTGATTGTGGAAAGGGAAGAAGTTCTCACGCGGACTTTCCGTATGCTTTGGCAATGTATCTTGCTCTCGTTGGTGATGAATGGGCTCTGTGATGTATTGGGGAGAATGCCCCTTGGGAAATTGAGGATGGTCACGTATTACATTTCTGTCCAACACAATTTGTCATAAAGGCTAACCCGGAGAGATGTATAAGTTTTCTAGTGTGGTCACTGGACGGTTTCTTCGCTCAAAATGGGGATCTGTGGTTACGACCAATATTCCGTTCTGAATTGTAATTATGATTAACTGTGCCTTGTTTGACTTTTTCAAAATGAGATCCCCCGTGTAGGGTTATATATTGCCGATGGAACAATTCGTCGTCTGCTGATTCAAAATTGGATAGCAATTTATGCTTCCACTTCACCGCTCAAATAACTTTAGATCTTGGACTGTGTATCTGTCTTGATTTGGGTTGCCCTTGTCAACTAGAGATTGAGTTTGATAGCGATAAGATGAGTCCAACAAATATATTATTATATACGATTATAATGGCTCCAAAGATACCATCCATTTAGAAAACTGTGTATACCGTAGCAAAATTAAATAAATACCGTATGATTAATAAAGAAAGAAAGAAAGAAAGAAAATACCAATGATTAGGAACAAATCAGAAAATATTAACAACAACCTGCACACATCAAATAGATGCCAAACCCCGAGGGCGTCAGGTTTTATACACCAACATATAACTATATTCATAAGACACACGCCTATCAATGTTCCCGTTATTTGGTATATGTACGAGTACATTTTACGTCTAGAAGAACAACAGCAGTTATTACAAAAATACAAATAATAAAATAGTGAAAATAAACAAATATTTCACAATAAAACAAGATAAAATACAAACTCACTCAAAAAGAAACAGAATTTACAAAAGCCCTGATTTCCCTTAAAGCATAAAGTGCGAATGATTCGTTGATAAAATATTGGGCAAGAAACCCCAAGAGACTTCTGCATAAGAACACGATTGTCTTTTATTTGTCAGAGACTCGATATACGTCACAATATTCATTTATCCTGGAATAAAAGACGAGAACTATATTCAAAATGAATTTTCGATTTTAAGATACCAAAACACGTAATACTGAAAAACACAAAGTATGAGATCAATTCTGTGAAAGTTCTGTGAAAGTTCGAATATTAAATTCAGTTGACATAGACGAATATTAACCACACCCCCTTGGTAAATCCACGGACCATTATTCATATATCGGGTGTTCTCCCTCTGATAAAATTGCACAGATTAATGAGGAGTCACGTTACATGGATTAGAGTGTTGCTTAAACTAGAATTGTCTGAACAACAAGAACAATATATTAATTAATTAATTATTAAGTTTGTGTCATGCGTCTCTCACATCACGCATATTCTCTAAGTCAACGTTCCCTCGAATGATCTCTCATTCAGGACATTAACCAAATCGTACAGAGTTATAAGAACTCTCAATATCTTGTCACTGATATCATCTGATCCGTGCTCCAGAGACATCGCTCATAGCAGACTTCCTCGTTATCTAACCACTCCTGACAGGAGCTGAAGAAACCTTAATGCAAAATACCATTCCAGAACTCAAAGCGGCTTTGGGCTGCCAGTCAACGTGGTGCAAGTTGCCATCCAATGTCCGATAGCTCATTACATTTGGAGCATGTAAATCTGCAGGGGTTTGAGGAAAAGCCGATAAAAACTCTAATGATATTGTTTAGGATCGAAATAAGATGTGTCCCGGACTGACGATATGTTTTTCTTCCCTTGCATATTGTCGGTAACCTTAGGCAAACGGATGACTAGATTTACGGCATGTTTAATTCGATACTTTTCGTTTAAAGATGCGTCACATTAAAAAATAACTCGACCTTAGGTGATTGTCTACAATATTAGATAATGTAGCATGGAGATAAACGGAATGTTTACATGCTGTCGCATTGTTTTTGTTCTGTGAATCGCTCGAGTTTTTGTAGGAGTTCTAATACCCAAAATAGATCTGCGCCGTATACTTTGGCAGGAAAAAAACAGAGGGAAAAACATAAATCAAAAAGCGCTGAAAAAACTCTGTTGACTTGTACAGTTCGCCAGTACCTTTAAAGTACGTGTACTTGGACTAACATTATGTTCTTTATCAATTTTCCCTTTTGCTTTGAACAGTAAGATCAAAAGGCGCGCCATTGCCTGATCTTAATTATAGATAAAACCAATATATATCTTTATTAAACGCTACTTTACAACAATTTGGTACGGTGCAATGTATTTTAAAAGTCCCCTGTATATGTGGATACGCATTCAGAGAAAGTAAAGCATTTCTTTTATTTTTCCTCAGCAAAGATAGAACGTTATAATACCGTTATTTTGAAGATTCATATCAAACCACCGTATAGATTTTAAGAAATAAATAAGATATTATACTGATGCATCTATGAATATCTACTAGCTTTTGGTCCCAAGGCCTTCTTCCCACAGGGGCCGAAAGCTTGGATTACATCTTTATAGTAGATATTCATAGATGCATCAGTGTTATAACCTGTATACTGTGATTATAACGTTACCATAACGTTCAGGTAACGTTAAAATAAAGTTCTGTGTATGCTGGACTTAATTCACAAAACGGCAAAAGCAGAAAATTGGTCTATAGCCAAGGGGTATTGAGAATTGAAGCCGACTAATATTTCATAAAATATATTAAAGACTAAACCCCCCTTTCCATCGTTTCACTATGACCGGAGAAAAACAGGGTCTTCATAACAAATACTATGTATCTCATTGGTGGCAATTGCCGGTTAAGATTAGTCAGCTGTATGTGTTCAGGTTCTTATGTTCAATAATCTTTTTTTTTTTTTTGTTTTCGGAATCAGACCAATAAAAGACGACTTTTTATATTCCGTTATCCAATGCAAGCATCTTAATCGAAGACCTAAAATAGTACGACCTTTTCAAAAAAACCTGGTCCAGATCGCACACGATGCACAGACAGGCACCAGATTCACTTGTAAGGAGAGATAACTAAGTCGTAATAAAGAGACATTTAGACTTCAGTCCAGCAAAAACAGTTTTTGATAGATCAGATAAGGCGGAGAGGAATAAGGTCTAAGCAAAACCAGAAGCAAAAATAATTGAGTTGAAAGAAACAAACGAAGCGTCCTAAAAGTCAAATTGCGCCGTTAATTGTAACATTAGGTATATATATATATATATATATATATATATATATATATATATATATATATATATATATATATATATATCATTTAAGTGTGTTCTAAGATTTATCCAAGTGTTTGTGGAATGTAAATTCCACCACTTAGAAAAGTCAAACACCTCACGTTCTGTGGGGATCCTGATCTACCCATCATCTGGTTTAGAGCTCTTGAAGCGTGCATAAAAATGTAACTGATTCTTCTTTTTAAGTTAGAAACGCAGTAACAGAAACCATTGCCGTAAATACCTCAGTGATCTACAAATTGCCCCATCCACTTTCCTAAAGTGAGTAGCTTTTATCCGGGGTTTGGGAAGATCTATCTTAATGACTCGCCACTTTGACGTAATGGTACAAATTGATTACTACCAACCTGTTTCTTTGATGTAATATTTTCGCCGTAACACCATGGGTGGAGTGTTACTTATATAAACTTTACTAGAAATTTTTAAAAATGTGGAGATCGATACGGTGTATAATGTAAATGTGGCGTTAAGAGTTTTCATAGCCTTTAATCTTTGGTTTTTCGGTAACAGATTTAACAACCATTGGCACCATAAGATATTAATGTCGTTGGATGATTCCTGTTTTCTCCTCGATTAAGCGTTCAGGCTGGCTGGGTTCAACAGCTGTTTAAAGTAACGAAGCAGATATGTGCCGTGTTTAACCGACATTTTTTTTTTTTTTTTTTTTTTTTTTGCAGTCAACTGGATAAAACCATTCAGAAACATATTTCTTGTCCTCACGGGACCATAGTGCTTTGGGAATGACTTTTATGTTGATTTTGAAACTAGTGTGTTAGTAAATGACATATATTGGTAAATAAAACATGAGCATGTTTATTCGTGGAAAATAGTAAGCACTTTGATATTCATTTGAAGCAAGCCGTCACCGTGTGCACTTTGTCTTCAACAATGAATATAATTCACAATTTATCGAAGTCGCATTAAATCATCCCTGGAATATTTATACAGTTATGAAATCTATTTTTTTATTTCGCATCTATTGCTCATTGTCAGGAATGTATTGATATTACAGTCCTACTCAAATCTTTTTAAACGTTTATAAAGTCGTCGGTGTAGATATTATATTGCAAACATCTGGTAACGTGAATGTTATAACATTATAGCAGAAATCTCTGTCACTCTCTGCAATCCATCAAAAGCAATTGTTGTCTTTTCTGGTTTATCATACGGCATAAGAGGCGGCAGGACAAAAGGTAACCTTATTGTCCTGAAGTCAGCATCGTTATGCGTGCTCTAAGGGTGCATTCCCAGAGATTTAGATCGATCCAGAGATTTTGATTGAGATCGACCTAACTCCCTGGGGGTTCACGCTAAATTGCAGTCAGCCGAGCGCCGCACCATAGTTAATTTACCCCCTTACAGCTTTTAGTAGGCGGGACAGACGCTAAAGTCGGTTAAGCTGACAGTAATCTAGTGAGACTCCTCACAGGGATAGATCGATCTAAAATCTATGGGAACGGGGTCTAAAATGCCACCCAAACAAATTCTCCATCCCGGTGCAGCAAGACCTGATAAATCCAGTATATGGATGACTGGTAACAGAATGGTCAGCAATGATGCGGTTAGTCTGGGGCCTATTTGTTAATTTGATTGCCATTTCGTCAATTAAAAAAGCAATAATCAGAAAATTTTTATCTAAACGGTCGGCATATTCACTCTACGGTTGTACTTTTCAAAAGCTGTTTACTAACTGCATGGTATGGCGCTAAAGTCAACCAGTCAAATTGCAAATGGTTCCGTTTATCGTTGAAAAAAATTGTTTTCTTGGTTTTGTTTCACCTGTTATATCGATGTGTCTTCCAGTCACATCAAACTGCTTCATTTATTGAATTAATCGTCAGGTGTCTAAATATGGTAAATAAAACAAGCTGGTTCTAAGGGGTTCAGAGAAACTATGAATACAGCGTGTGTAAAGCGCATTCAAGGCAAATGGCAAGAAAACATGAATATGAGAGGAATTTGTAAAGATATTTTGTAGAATGTTTGTAGAATCTGGACTTTCCCACTGCCCCTCGTCAAGTTTCATTGACATTAAGAAGATATGTCTGAAATTTTGCTTCACTTTAGTGAATACCTTATTTACGAACCTGGCAATGTGAAGCGTATTCTGTCTTCTTGTTAAGACTATGGCCTACTATAATTCTTATCACTCCTATATATAAGAACGTGTCTTACACACAACCAGTGACACATCATTGCATTTTTTCACGTTAGTCATCATGACCCTAGTCGGCTTTGCGGTTTTTATAATACACATTTCGGACGTACATGTAGGTTACCTTTATCATAATCATCTAATCGTCATACTGATTCATGTCGTCCCCTTGCCTTCTTTTCTTGTGTTTTACTTTAGTCCAGCCTTCTAGCCTATGTCAATAATTACTTTAGTCCAGCCTTCTAGCCTATGTCAATAATTATATAAGGTATCTGCTTTGTATTTGTATTTTCCAAGTAAACAGTGGATATCAAATATTAAACCCAAGGATTTCATCGTATTCTCTTACATTGGGCTCTTGAAAGAACTTGTATTCTGTTAATCATAAGTTAAGATGAAATGCAATAAACTAACACGGAATAGAATTGCCATTTGGAAAAAAAACTCCAGGACTGTCTTGACTGATTAACGCCCCCTAGGATTATGCAGCTTAGGAGATAGTTTTTCATAAAAGTGCATTTCAACTACACTTCTTTCAAAGTCGTTACTGTTGAACTGTTATGAATCATTTCCTCCTTTGGGGGTCTTTGAATGGAAGAAGGGATTCAAATATAATTGCTGATACTCACTTTCAGTGAAAAGCGATGTGTTTGTCAATTTTCCCTCTGTGCTTATTTTTTTTCTTGGTAATTGGAGATGGGTGTATCAAAATGAAAGGCATTAGACGTGAAAACGCCTCACATTCTGGTGACAGAGGATTTGATAAGAACGGCTGTAGGCTAAAGATCATCATAAGTGCATGTACTCTTAAAATCCTCATCCAGGCCTGTACGTAACCTAACTCTTAGAACTTTTATACTTACAACCAATAATGTAATTGGTAATGATTCTTGTTTCAACGTAACATTCATTTTGTTAATTTGGGTCCTCAACAAGCATAATAAACCGTAGTTCCAGCTTTTCCAAACTTTTAACCTTTACTGTGAACTGTGCAGAGCCGGGAAACTGGACCGTGTATTTTTTCTCCTTTGTATGTAAGAAAAACATCGATAGTACAAACATTACAGACAGGAAATTAAAAGGATGCTAGGGCCCTCCAGTGGCGCTACTGTCCTTCAAAAGATCAAGAGGTCACTGTCCCAAAGCTGAAGGTGACAAAAGTGGAAAATTGAAATCGTGCAAAAGTGAAAGATCCCGCGAGTAAGTAATGGTTTTCTACGGAATCAGAAGACAATTCAGTCGTGCAGAATTGAATGAATTCGTGTAACCACGCGGACAGCTTTATCAGAAGGTATTCAGTAAGAAATGTCCTCACCAACCTTAAGTCCTTCTCACCAATCAGTTGTGCACATCATTTTACCCATATGCCTATAATATATATCCTCTACATGTATATTTACATGGTATCGTTTTTCGGGAATAAAATAAACCCTCGTGTACTTCATAATAAGTATAGACTTTAAGCGAATTAAAAAGTTTGTGAAAACACGTGGTTCACTCTGTTCATTGAGATATAATTTAGGATTTTATTGTTAATTAAAGCCGTTGTCCTTAAACACAATTATATGCATTAGATAGTTTAGTGTCGGTTGGCCAATAAATTTTACGAGAAGATTTAAGTAAGAATTGGAACAGTATTCAGAACACGGGGATAATCCCAGAGCATTGAACTGTTTCATTACTAATTCTTCCAAAGATTCCTTTGAGAGGAATGATAAGCCGAGTATATCTTACTGAATTCCACCGCGAATGGGTGACTTACACACAGCGTAAATTGTGGAAAGTAGAAAAACGCACAGCAGGTTGCATGCTTGTTTATGTAGCTGGTATAAGGACATCCTGTGTTGGAATTTCATTTACGTATTTTACTATTGTCCATTTTGCTGTCACGGGATCCTGTCAATGAACAGAACAATGACGACTAAACCGTTCTAAGATACCGGGTTGTAGATGATAGCACTCGAACACTGTCGGAGTTGCAACGTCGGCCAAAAGGAAGTGCCGTAAAAAAGTGACGCGATTGCAAGGTCAAGAGAATGAGGTCAAGAGGTCAATAAAAGAATGGCATGTAATATGAATGAAATAAAATATGTATATTGCAGATTCAGTACATGCACTTACCACATCAATGATTTGGGCCAAGGCCAGCCCAAATGTCACGTTAAGAGCCTCTGAAGCATTTTTGGAAGGACGCACTCTCCTGTCATAGTTCTTCATAAGATCGTGCATAAGGCGATACTCGTGGTCATCTGCCTTGACCAAAACACCTGAGAAAAAGACAACATTGCTTTGTTTAAAATTAAGTTGAACTTCAGTAAACTACTGGTTAATTTTGACATTGTTGAGCAACAGGTGCCCTTCAGTGGCTGTATGAGGCAACAACTAACAGCTTACATCAAACATGCTGAAGAAGAAGAATATCATGAAAGAGATTTTTACATAAAATCCCACAATACTGCCAAGATAATAAGGCAGACATAGTTCTTTTCACCTGGGAAAGCCGTGCATACGTAAGTGGAATTACCACGTAAATAACAGCAGAGGGTAGTTAAATATATTCCATTTTTTATTCTGCGATGCAATTCAGCGTCAACAACTTAATCACCATAATGGTAATAGCGTTTCGTCGAAATATGATGAGAACCGCTTACGACTTTGATTACATCATGCTGTTCAAACCATTTGTCACCTTCTCACATCACTAAACTGATAGAACTGATTCTCATGATTACATATACAGAAGAGACATATGCCATTGATGGAAATGGCCCGCTGCAACATAATACACCACATGAATCATTGAAATTTTATTCTTCATCTAATTTGATTAAATGAAAATGATGCAGTAACTCTAACCGTAAATGTTTTTTGAATTCATTTTCCCAATACTTAAAGCTGAAACAGTAAAATCAAAATACACTCTCCATATGGAGCGTTTGGTCCATTCTGTACTTCAAAACACAGAGTGTAGACCCTTAATCCCATTTCAGACTTATTATAAACCGAGACTTTTTTTCGAGATATTGTGCTAACACATGTGAACCGAAATACCGTCATTTCAACGTGGTGTTTTGTTTTCAAGGTTGAGTACGCGTCACTCCCTATCATGCCCCCGGGGACATGGACGGATACAATCACAAATACTGCCAATAGCATTATCGTAATGAGTATGCTTTACAATTGTTCTCGCGGTTGAGGAATAAAAGTGACGTCTCAATAACTCTTTGACTGCTATTGTAAAAAGACATTTCCTCTTATGTAGTTCATGTAACTATTCAAACATTTAGAAGATATTGCACGGGCTTTATTATGACCAAGGCTCATAAAAAGCAATAGATGTACATGTATAGTATATAACCCTGATGGGGATGTGTGGTTATATTCCTATTGTGATGTCACAATTGTGACGTCACAAACTTACAGATGTGTTTCATTCAAATTAACATACAAACTTTAAATAGACTTGGTAATTTATAGAAATATATTTCACCAATTATGCTTTGGCTGTTATGATTTTTACCATGGGATCTTTCAGGCCGCTGTTGACCTTTTTTCCTATAGTCCCGCTAATTATGTTTTCAGCATTTACGTCAGTATGTTTACGTTGATCTAAGGGTGTGAGCTTTGAAGGGAGATAGTTGTCCCATCAGGCATTTGAATGTGTTCCCGTTACTAGTATATCTTTTTATTACATTGGCAAATACATTATAAAAAAAAACACATTCGACAGAGATATTCAATTGCCTTCCGATACAACACTCAGTAACAAAAAATTAACAGTGGGCGAAACTATCACCATGCAGTTTCTAAAGGTTTCCAGTCATCCCACTAACATGTATATATCGTTGACATTGTACAGCATCTAACTGGGATTTCAGTATGGATAGATAAATAGCATCTTTTAACACTGTCATTGTAGGTCCAATTATAGATTACATAATTTGAAATATAGAATATTATGTAGATTGAACAACTTTCATAGTGTCGTTGGAATACGGTATTTGCGTAAAGTATATCTATATATCTATGCAGACAGACGCGGAAACTGAAGTTGGTCTCCTAAATAACCATTACATAAATAAAAACCAAAGTTTGGATAAAAGTGGAATTGTTTTCAATTGCAAAGAGAATCAACGCCTTTGCCAACGGGATGTCGCTTACAAGTAAATATCAATATGGTTTTGGAACAGGGCGGTGGAAGGTGAACCTACGCTCACATTAATCGTATCTAACTGACATTTTAACCTTTGTTAAAGTGCTATCCTTGGCTTTATTTTATTCAAAGTAAGAGCTTTTCAATCAATGAGGTTGACAATGTTTACAAAAGGTACCCTCCCACACCGCTAATAAATATTTGGATATGTCTTATAAAAGATGTAAAATGCACAAGAAGAGAAAGCCAAATTGACTGCTTCACTTAAAACTAGTAGCTGCAATCTACAATAAGTGCATTGCAACAATCCACGGGCGTTTCTGAATGACGGCTAGGCAAAAGCGGTAAAAATACAGAGAAATTAAAGCTGAAATACACAAACAAACACCGTCAGTACAGAGAGAGAGAGATGGGAGAGAGAGAGACGCTCGCAAAGGTACGAAAACCGAGATGGGCGATTTGCGTATGACGTCACCTCCCCGGTGACATTTCCCTTTGCTTCAACTTGTCATCTGCTGGCTTAGACAGGTTTTCATTGAATTCCGATAACCAGAGCTAGTCAAGTGAAATAGATTCTGTTCGCCGGGAGGAGAGCAGGAACAAGATACAAAGCGGATGTTTGCCTTTTTCTTGTTAATTTCCTTCGCCTCGCATTAACACAAACGGAAACAGATGACTCGTGAATCACCAACACTGATATTAGTGCAATAACTGTAAGATTCCGTTTGTCTTAAGTAGCGCTGAACAATAATATTTATATTTGCCGAAACAATTAAAGAAAAACCTCTCTTCTCTTTTTCATTCTCTCTGTCTCTCTTGACAATGAAAAACAAAAGCAAACCTAATTAATAAAGCTCATTTATACAAATATAGGGCATCAGTTTCTAAAATGAAGACATGACTTTTTAATAATAGGTAAAATAGTCAGATAACCAGCGTCATCAAGTAAATAATTTTATTTTTCAAATAGGTGAAATTGATTCGTTAATGTCAGATCTGAAGATGAGGAATTTTAACCAAGCAGTACGTCCGCTAGCAGATCAATACAGCGTTCTGAACAAAAAGATCAGAAGGTAAAGGACAAATCGATTCCAAAATTAGTCAAGACTTTCGTATATCTCAAACTTATACTTAGGCAATCAGAGTCCTTCCGATCCTCCAAGGGGACTAACTAAGCAGACGATAGTCGAATATGAGCTAAAATGGCTGACGCGATAATCTCATATACATGTTAGCTTTCAAAATGATGCCACTGTGACTAGAGAGGGGTGGAATTAATATGATGCATAAAATATTGCGAAATGAAAGCCACTGTAGTTGTATTGATAAGATAATCCGTTGCTTGAATTTCAAAACCCAAGTATAATAACAGGCAGCTCATTTCGTAATCTTTATAAGCAAAGTTTATCTTATCATTACAGTTTAATGGTGATGATTATGTACATGTGACTGGAAGAAAGGCTTCTTGGGGCTCCGTTCTTCTTTAAATCTTGTTAATATGGAAATCAAATGATGACCGATATGACATTCGAAGAATGGGCTGTGATGACAGACAGATGGAAGAACGCTTCTCAAACGCTGTTTTCGACAAGTGGGGTCGTCTTAATAGTTGCCCCGCATATCATGAAACAGTGACTAAGAGAGCATTTCTGCCTTTCTCGAGATATTATCAGTCATTAAGACAGGAACCAACCCGTTCACCAACTTCAGTACACTGTTTGATTTTAATCCTACTTAAATAGATTTAGTGGTGATATTTTTTTGTTTTTGTTTTCTTATTTTAAACGCCCTTTACGCTGTTCAATATCTAATTCTATTTTCTTGTTCCCTTGCTGAAATGCTTCTGTAAGTTGTGGCCTTTTTTGTTGCTTCCCATGTACATTTAGACTGAACAGTAGGTTTTGGTATCATTCTTTAGAATGCCGCTATTATGAACAAAATTAATTATTGTCTAAATAAAGATGTATGATTTCAGATCTTGGCACGTTTTTATTACGCAACATCTCAATATCAATTTGTTTGACATTAAAAAACGCGTGAATCGTGTGAATCTCCCTAGTAATCATAATGACATAAATTAAGTTTATAAATTAAGTAAATAAACTTAGACCCCATTTCCATATATTTTAGATCGATCTATCCCTGTTGGGAGTCTCATTAGGTTACTGTCAGCTTAGCCGGCTTAAGCGTCTGTCCCGCCTACTAAAAGCTGTAAGAGGGTAATTTACTATGGTGCACGCTCGGCTAACTGCAATTTAGCGTGAATCCCCAGGGAGTTAGGTCCATCTAAATCTTAATCTCTGGATCGATCTAAATCTCTGGGAATACACCCTTAGTAAGTATATAAATGATGCACCATCAGGTATTGTACATGAAATAAATTAAATAAAATATACTCACAAGTTAATCCAAGACAAAAGAGGACGGAAAGGCTTATTAAGATGCACGGTCTACAATCCATTATAAAGCTTGTCTTGGCACAAGGAGCTCGAGGCAAGTGTCGTCTGTTTATTGTCGTCTGCAACTATGGTTAGCAGCCTGGTAGCAACATGTTCCTAAAAAAGACACAAAGATACGTGTGATCATTTCACCAAGTAAGAAGATATTATTCTTACAACATTATTATTATTATTATTATTATTATTATTATTATTTTGGTTTGAATATTTCTCCGCAGTGCATGTTGTTTACAATCCAAGGAGGGGGGGAGGGGCGTTGTGGATTAACTTAATACACCACTGGTAGGAATATTTAGAAAAAAATCAATTACAACATGTATAAGTTTCATATCAGTCAATACTTCACTGAGTGTCGAGTCAATGTGGTGCCGTACAACAATCGGCCTTGCCTTTTTTAGAATATATTTTCTTTAAAATATGTATATATTAGAAAAAAAAACAAATCTATAGGTGATGATTTGATGGATCAACTACTACTTGACTTAAGTACTGTCATTTCAACAAGGTTGGAAACACTACTTTCAGCAACTATAAAAATCCCAAATTAAGTGTGTGTTTCAGATTCAACGACCATGTATACTGCAATGCATCATAAGGTGTAAAGCCTAAAACACAAGTCTGGCGTGCAACCTTATTTCCTTAGACTACATACCACGCCCAACTCAAAAGCTTCAGGGCTACAACGACTGCAGATTTAAAGCAAAAGTAACGATGGTTTCTATCTTCGGGCAAGATGGTTTCATTATTTACTTTTCTGTTCGCCAGGACAAACATCGAGTTATGAGATTAGTTCAAGTTGCTTCCTCAAACCCCCAGTACAAAATATGCTCCTATTACAGACCACTGACCACTGGCAGAGATATGAATAATTTGTCTCAACTCCGAGGCACCAATTAAACCGACGCAAGTTAATCTCCGTAAATAACGCACTCATGCATAGAAATGGCTCCACGCTACAGCCCCCTGTAGTCAGCTAATTGGTCGGCTAAAGTAAGGTTTAAGTTCTGATTTGATAACATTAAGACACCAGTAAATGTTTAAATTGACGTTGCTATATTTTAGGTTGATCTGCCACAGTACACACTTATTTGTTTGGCCCTGGCGTATTGTGTCTTAAACCTTTACTCCCCCCCCCCTCACCCCTCCTCCCGCCCCGTGCTTTTACTCTTTATTATAATTTGATGCAAAATTATGTCCATTTATAATGATCTATAAACTGAACCAATGTACTCCCATTAACAGCTATACTCCCGTTACTGTTGTTTGATTTCTAACTATTTGTATATCATGATAAAAAAGAATTTACAACAACTGAACTCTCTTGAACGGATTAGCACAGGAATAGCCAAGTAGCCCAAATTAATTGTCGTATAAAAGTGAAGAGTTGCGAAAAAGTCGATTTGTGAAATGACCAAAAACGATTAGTTTCGATCAAACTAAAAACCATCCCATCATTATACCATCAAGTATAACGATACTTAGAAGCGCTTCTAATAACATTTACAATATTTTTCATCTCAAATAGTCTAACAAAGTGTAGAATTACAAAGTCGGCTTTAAACAATAGTTCGTAACCATAACAACTACCAATGGAAGAGAAAAAGCACCTTCACAATGAAAAAAAAATTAATTTGTAAAAAAAATTACTTTACATGTACAAACCTAACATTAGTTAAGAATAAAAGACAGACGGTACATACATATATATATATATATATGAACTGAATGCTAAATCAGCCGTTATCCTGCATTATATTATCCAATATTCAAGTACATGTCGAATAATTGGCATATCCAATAGGCCCCATAGTTTGCCAGTGTGCAGCCTTTTAAACCGAGTCAATTTGTCGTTAAGGAGTACATGTACACTAATGGGCCATTAAGGTAATGCGGGCGTTCGTTCTAGATAACGACAGATTCCTTAATAGAACCTTACACCACCACGATACATTGTACTTATGGGTTTAAAAACGCATACAGACGCGAATCACCGAAGACCTAAACATCGTTTTGGTTTATACTTCACTCCAAAACATGACGCTCCACTTGAATTGGAATAAAGAGACCAGCTTTCACAACAACAACAACAATAATAATAATAATAATAATAATAATAATAATAATAATAATAATAATCCAATGTAACACTCAGTTATATAGCATTTGGAGGGGGACGTCTTCCATGTCACGCTCAATATAGCAGATAATATGTAAAGAAGGCAAGGCAATTGTAAGCAGTTTGAGGAGTTGGTGATTTTCCATGGCATGCTCCACAAACACCGTCAGGCATGAAGACATGACTGCCTTTGTTCGGTTGATGAAATTCGTGTCGTTTTGTCATGCACAAACACCTACAGATCTGAATATTCATACTTGTTCAGGCCACCAGACTAGGCACCTTTATTCAGTTCAGTGGAAATGTATTGATGTTATTAAAATCACGGTAGCTTGAAGTGCCATTATATGCTGTTTTTTATACTCGAAATGATGTTATAGCTACACGTGGGACTTCAGCACGGTTGAACTATGCAATCAGTGTTAAGATATGATCTACAAACGAAAAGGAGTGGTTACTTGGATGATTCTCGATCTTGACCTTGACCTTGACCCTGGGAGGCAATTTTACAATCCCGACTCCAAACATAATAGATATTTTACAAACAGCGTGATATGACCAAATGTCAAATCGTATTATATTTTCAGTGACACACTGAGAACTTTTATTGAAATAATTAATGAAACCGAAGTTATAAAACGTGTCATCGTGTATAATATTTCACCCCAGATACTACAAATTGATTCTCACAGAATACAGACCAGGGCACAGAAATAACCTTTACGAACGATTCAATATTCCATGAATACCTCAAACTCCGCAAATTAGCCTCAAATTGATTCTAAATCTAGGAAACCAGCGGAGCAACATCGAAGCTGGAAACCATGGCCGCACAATGCCACGTCTAATAGCAGGAAGATTTTTCTAAATTACAAGTGATGACATCAATTGCCATCTCAATATGCCAGCAAGTCAAAGACGTTAGCAAAGCAAAGTGCCATCATAATGGACCTTGCCCAGGCAATGAGGTGCCTTCGTGAAAGATTAGATTGCCTCTTTACTGTTAGACTACTCCATCAAAATAATATTATCCCAACAAGGTTAGCGAAAAAAAATCATTGTTAATCAATCTGTTCCTTAAATAATTTTTTGCAATCATTTTGAATAAAATCTACTTTGTTACACATTCACATATATAACTGCCAGTCATCAAGAATGCTTGATATTCGGATCATGGGACTAGTAATAATAACTATAATTTGGTACTATAATTTTCCACTTCGGCCACTGATGATCAAAATAGCTACTTATACCCAAAACATTCATTTGATGCGCTGTTCAGTTAATCAATGTAAAAAACCAAATACTGTTTTAATGCCCTAAACTGCTGTATTACCGTATAGTATCAGACATTGTAGGCAGTGGGGTAATGTAAATGTTGCTGAGAGCGAACGTCTAGCTGGCTCAATGTATAGGTAAGATACCTACATTGGTCCTATCATTTCACACTTTGAACCGAACGATTGTTTATAAATAGCGCCAAACTTAGACACAGAATGGAACAAGCAGATTTCTCTGTATGGAGAAACCTTTACCGCGTTCCTTTCAACATCTCACTGAAAACCGTTGAACTTCCCTGACCTTAAACACCATATACGCTGGAGTGAAAACAGTTTATGTTGCCAACATCAAATTTATCAATTCGATAAGCTGGGATATCTGACCGAATTCTCACGTGCTCAAAAGGTGTTTTCTTCATGGTTCGAGTTAGATGCACCAAACGATGAAGAAGTTTTCGATCATCTCTTAATATTAGGAGGCCAATGCCCCCCTTAACATATTTACATGTTGCACACTTCAACTTTTGTCAAAATCGATAAAAGTTCGGACAGATCTTATTTCTCCGACGAATTTCCGTAATGATCTATTTTATCTGGTTTACGTCAGATACGTTTATCCACTGGACTAGCTAGAGGCCTAGATTTCTGGTAAAATATGCTATTGATATTATATCTCATAAATGGGCGCAAATTGAAGATTTGGCTACATCATCAAACATAACTGGAGGTTGGACCAAACAATTTAAATCACTAATATGAGTTCGAGTATTTGAAAGTAACACTCAATTCATATTGCACAGGTAGCGCAAGGTGTCTGTATAAAATAGAGGTTTTGTGTATATTTTTATCTATTGAACTTTATGTGAGCAACAATGATAAAACAGACACGCACATCCTGTTAAATCGAAAGCCCCCCCCCCTCCCCGAGACAAGGCCATGCTATTTGTCCATACGTGCATCTTTTTTGTGAACTTCACAGCTGTTAAATGGATACCAAAATGACGAGTCAAACGAAGAACAAAGATCCATTGTTGTACCAATTCCTAAGTAAAATTAAATACCCGCAAGTTGTACGACACAAGTCACGGCTCTTAACACTAATCACAACATGTTTGTATCTATTTATTACCCATCATGGTGAAACTGACCAGGGGTCCTTTCCGACCACGAGCTATTAACCTCTGTGTCCATCTTGACCATTACAAATTACCTGCCAATCATTTCAGCTATTTGATCTTCAAGGAACTCGTTAAACGTATCAGTATACATGGAAAGGGGAAAACGGCAAAAGGGGCAGTTTTTTACCGTTGTATTTCATAGTTGCTAAAGGTCAAATTGAAAGTAAGGCCGCGCGTGTGTGTGTGTGTGTGTGCGTGCGTGCGTGCGCGCGTGTGTGTGTGAGAAAGAGAGAGGGAGAAAAAGAGAGAGAGAGAGATTGAAAGAAGAAAGAACCATTAAGTTTACCTCTTTGACAGAAAGAGCCAGAAGAGGATGAATTACATAAATATGAATATACCTATAATTGAAGGTTCAGGGCGGGGGTCCACAGTGAGCAATATTCTCCTTATTGATTGATTTTCTATTGACTGAATGAAACCTGTATATGAATCCAAGAACAAATTAACTTGTTAAAAACACTCGTTTGTGGAAGTATCTTTGAAACCGACAGCTAGAGATAAGACTCTGCCTGAGGCTACTTTCAGTATGTATTTCACATTAAAGCAACAGACCCCAACCTCTGATTGCCTGTAGAACCAGGCGGAACATGTGCGCCATACCACCAGTGAGTAGTCAAAACTAATTCTTAAGCAATGTTACCTTCTCAAGAGACCTGGTTTGCGCAATCACGACTTATATTCCCTACCCATACCAGGTGAACAGGCCCATTCGGGCAACCATGTGAGTACACCATGCCCAATCAAATATCGTTTTCACTGGTACAGATATTCTACGCGCAATGTAAGATGTTTAAACTTTATATACACATCTGCTTGTCGAAATTTTACCAGATATTCAAAATAGTGAAGACGAAGTATGTATGTTCTTACCCGAAAATAAACTGCGTGCAAAACATGCGATGTAATTGGCAATTTCCCTAACTTTTTGAAGAAACACTTAATAGGCCTAAATATCAGTCAAAAATCAGGTGGGAAGATATTGGAATCGGCGAACGCAAATCACAGCTTTTTTCCATGGTCTAATAATATGCAATTTGGCGTTTAAAGAAATATATAGCCTATATCGGAGGCACAAGTATCTAGACATGAATTACATAAATAAATAAACGCACATCAAGGATATGATATAAGTCGTCCTCATTTAACCACCCACAAATCACATTCGTCATCATTTCCTACCTGTGGATTGCCGGCCACTTCTCTGTTTTCAGAATCCGTCAACAAGTCAGAAAAGAAAAGACAAACGCCATATAGACCCGTAGGAATAGATTCCAAACGTGACATCAAAATCAATGCCTACCGCGATTTCTAAGCAATGGATTCGAGGAATTCTCATTTAATATCCGCAACAAAAAAGTTTATAAAACCCAAACGTATTCCGTCCAATGTGAAGTGAAATATCTGTCGCTCTTCTGCTGTTTCGTTAAGAATTTTCTGCTTGTTTTTATATTCTTAAGCCGCTAGGATTGTTACAGTGATACATGTTCCTGTCTTCTTTCTCAGCGTACCTTCAGCTATCAGGTTTATAGATTTCACATATATGAACTTACTGCCTTCCAGAAATTTCAACCCTAGTGTTCAATCTTTAAACCATCTTCCCTGTCAGATACTTAAGTATTCTTGATTATAGATTCTCTATTGTTTACATGTGTCTTCGATGGGTCTTCACCGCATTCCTAAATAACGTTGGTACATGAAAATACTATTATAACGTTTAAAAATATACAGCTTGTAGCCTTCTTCAGGCGTCATAGGTATGTGCAATCGTCAACAGTTTTAATCTTTCTAGTCTCTCTCCGTCACTATTTTGGTGTACGCACTCACGTGAAACGTGCAGAAATATGGGAGACACTTGAAGCGAAAATATCTAGCGCTTTGTCGCATTTTGATCCATCCGCCATTAGATGAAAGCATGAATTAGACGTTTGGACTTGTATCATGAGTGAACATAGTAACCAGACCTTAGAAATGTAGTGACAACTCGCACAATGAATAATTTCCTAAAACACGTCGACCTGATTCACGGGGTTAAGTCGACCGTGAAATACCGCTAACACTATTCACAGAACTTCAGCGTTCCAAATGTTAAAAGGTGCACAGAAAATGTCATGTCATTTGTTAAGTGGCTGTGTTACACGTAGAATGCTCGTCAACCTCGTCACTCTGGTCAGACCTGTGTCTATGGTCAGAATCAGGAGGTGTCTTTTGTTCTTACCCAGTCACTGCCAGCTGTCAATACGGTAAATCCATTGCTTTATCAGAGATACAAATGTCACAGTTATAGCTACAAGATGAAAATTCAGTACTGCGTCCTCCTCAGTGACGTTAGTTTAGTAAAATTCTTCGTTGAAGTAACATCAAATCACAAACACTACAAGAATATGTAAAGAGTTTTTGAATATATCTACCGTTTCATGGTAGCAGAGGCAAACGTGTACAACGTAGACCAAAAATCACTCGCTTTAGCCTACTACTAGGATAAAACCGCTATGTATCACCCCGCGCCAAGAATCTTCGCCGCAGACAAAATGAAACCACAGGCAGAGAGAAGAATGCTGTTTTATCGACGATACTTGTTCTAGCCGCGGAAGACGAGGACGCACTACGCATATGTACGTTCACTCACAGTTATTCACTTGCACAGCCTTTGGTGCTCTTTTTTTTACTCTCTGCGTCCTCTTCTTGTTCTACAACTCTTTACTGACATTGTCACTAATGACATAGCCGTGCAAGATGTATATGTAAGGTCTATAATCCATTCCTAATTTGAACTGCTTGCCTTAAATTGCAAACTGTAGAAGACTGAAATTGACAAGCTTTTACTTTCCTTACGTCATTCTAGCTGACTGTTATTGCTGTTATTGCCAACCTCATTGCTGAGAATTATCCCATAATCCATTTGTGGCTTTACTAGTCGTTTTGATCTTTAATATGCTGGGACGTAATCACAAACGTTCGGCAGTTCTCCTCGTTATTATACAATAACGGTTAACTAGAATTGTCTGATGCAAAATCCAAGCTAACATTGATTCGGTAATTCTAACAGAAAGTTAATTGCATGTTTCAAATTGTAGTTTTGTCTACATCTAAACGAAGTTCTTTATTGCCGTAATCCAGTTTCAGTGTAGATGTCCAATTCCCATTTGGCAATCATCGAAGTTTGAGAATTAGTTTTCCTGCCTACTCAACTGCATTCTAAGTCGCTTACATCACTCAACCTAAATGACATCACTAATGCACTGTTATCTGTTAACGCTTCTGATCATTCTCAAACGCTTTGGCTCCAAAGTTAGGCTTAAGTGTTCTTTTTGATCTGCCGTTTGCCTGCAGTTATTCATCCCCGTTCATCCATATACCGCCAACGGCCTAGTGGCATGACCATGTTAAAATAAGCTGTACGCTCAAAATTACAACTTGGTGCCCAATACATCTGAACTTTTTTCGATATGGTTATTATTCAATCTTTGTGGTATATCAGATCAGAAAGTCATTTTCTACTCATAAAATGCATGCATTTGGCAGTCAATGTGCTTCTTGAGATCTATACTCGGATTGCATATCGGTGATTGTAGCTGCTGAGTGTAAGGCTTCATTCACATGCTATGTCTATTTTCTAAATTCTATTTTCTATTCGCGGTATGTCTTATGATCACGGTCTGTGCCCTGAATAACCCGCGGCGTAATTACTGGCAGCGCAAGCCAGTTACTATAAGTTACTATAAGTAACTGGCTCGCGCTGCCAGTAATTACGCGGCGGGATATTCAGGGAACAGACCGTGATCATAAGATAGCGCGAATAGAAAATAGAATTTAGAAAATAGACATTGCATGTGAACGAAGCCTAATTCGCTGGTGGAGTAAAGGAGCATTCTTGAATCCAGACGGGAATTGGTAACGACCTACGACAGTCAACCTGCATAATATCGCACAAATCTGCCATCAAAATCCAATGCTCATGACTTGACTACAGTCTGTTTCCTCCAGAGAACACTTGTATCAGCGTGCCGCAAATTGTTTTACCGGACTCGGTTAANCACTGGTGGAGTAAGGGTGCATTCTTGAATCCAGACGGGAATTGGTAACGACCTACGACAGTCAACCTGCATAATATCGCACAAATCTGCCATCAAAATCCAATGCTCATGACTTGACTACAGTCTGTTTCCTCCAGAGAACACTTGTATCAGCGTGCCGCAAATTGTTTTACCGGACTCGGTTAAGTTTTACGAAAGATCACTACAGCTGATTCTAGCTGTCGCGTTACCTTATGTAAATACATTTGACAAAGCTAAGGCTGCGAATACATGGGCCTATAAGATGGGCGCTCAAAATAACAACTTTGTTACATAAACTAATATGTTTCATACCTTACATTTCACAAGATGGCATCTGAGAACCTGGAATTACATCCAATGGGAACCCATTCCAAACTCCATGGCTAACAAACGTTTTATGTTGATTACATCACCCCAATTTACTTGTGCCCAGTTTGCTATTAGATGACCAAGAAACTCACCAACACCAGCAGTAGGCAATTACAATCCAAAGTTCACAACTGAAGTTAAGACCAGAAGCCTTTGTTGCCGTAATGTATCCAGTTATCTAATTGTTGTCTCTGTGGCAGTTCAACATGTAGACACAATCCTCACCGTGTTTAACTTTTGATCCACGTATTGATTGGGCCATAGAAGTTAAACTGGCGTTACTTCACACGACTGCAGAAGCTCGTTAGGACTCACTTGTGTGAGCCTGTGAGGAGGAGAGATGTTCGATATTAGGATATGGAATCCCGTATATTATCCTATCACTTTCTGGACTGTGTTTGTTTATGAGTTGAGTTGAGTTGAGTTGAGTTGAGTTGAGATGAGAATGTTGGGTAGAACTCGGTTGTAACTGTCCCAAACGTTGTGACGGAGACCGATCAATGGATCAATAACACGGCGCAAAGATCTCCTTCAAGAAATATGTTTTTCCGTGCGCCGATATTTTCCCAAAAATTTACTTTGAACGGTATATGTTTTGCTTGCAATTTTTGATTGAATCTTTCTGTATGTATTACAACGCCAATATATAACAACTACTTCTTAGTTGTCCTTGAAACAGTGTATGTATAACAAGAAGATCGTGGATGTGAGCAGCAGGTCAAATGGTTCTTACTCTCTTGCTCTCAATACAAGAGATGAATGGCCTTACCAATTAACACCGTTGGCCGTGTTAAAAAATCTTTGGGAAATTAAAATTCGATTCATTTTCCGTTGACACCGCCAGTTATTCTGATATACAACAACAATGGCAATGAAAAACAAACAATAACAATAGGTTAATGCGCTACCGTAGGGACAGTTATAAGATCTCCCACATCTTTGTGTCAACGGTGAATATGAAATAAAACAAAATCATTAGGGACGTACAATCACAGACAATGACTGTTGACACAAACCATAAGAACGTTTCCCGGAGCACTATCGACCGCTGCCGCTCGATGCGACAGAGGCGGCGGCGTCCAAATAGGAAATGTTTGTTTTTATGCCGCACATCTGAAATCTACTTAATTGTATAAGATGGATTTATTGAAATCTCTGGCTCTTCCACAGACGAGCCTACTTTGCCGTGGATACTTTTCACATCTTCAATAAAAGAGAGACATTTGTTGAAAACACTTTTTTACATGTACATGGCATGCACAATTGAAAACAAATTGCACTGAGGTTTGAACTCGACATGACGTCACCAAAAACACCAAATATTACGTGTAAGAGTGTATGGTTCAGTAGGGGTACTATAAAACCTCGTCTTATAGCAACGCAATGAGTTTTTAGCGGTCCTATGTTAATCTTTCCAAAAATAGAGGTTCAAAATCAGCTTCAAAATGTTACCGATGTGTTCCCTTTCTTTTTGTGTTGTTATTTTATTATCAATCCATTTAGCGATGTATGCAGTCATTTAAATGCGTAAAACTTTGGCTAAACTAGATTAATTTGATTGCATTACCCCTGCTGTGCACCTGTTATGTTCAAATAGCGCTCATTTCCGCGTTTTGCATCATACATGAGCGAGAGAAACATACTGGTATAGCAAAGAGCGTTTTTATAAATTGATTGCTTTACGCCTACTGTGAACAAGCTGTGTTTAGATAACGTTTTTTTTTTTTTTCAGTACCCCGTGTTATACACGAACGCAAGAACAATACTGGTAAAAAGACTTGTTGTTCGTTATTTCACCAGGTGACAGCAAAGCTTTAAATTGTTGCCAATAAAATGTACAAATTCAAAAAAGTTAGTAGATTAATTTGCAACTTTTGGTATCCATAAACTTAGCAACGTAAATAGATAAACCGTTGAAGTATTAATGGTGTTTCCTAGGTATTTCATAAGAGATACAGAATTCACTTGTGTAATTATTTGTTTTAACATGGACGGGTATATATTCCCATAGACTGTTCAATTTGTTAGCAGCAGCCATCTCACTCTCACCCCTCACTGTTACCGTGTACACAGTTTACACAGACTACACCGGGGAGACCTTTTAACACCTCCAAGCAGGCTAGCACAGGTGAGAGGGGATGATGCATTAGCTTCCCAGCCTGAGAGTCCTCTATTGTGAATTTAGAAATAGAGACCATCTTAGAGATTTGACCGTCTGTAACTAGACCAAGTACGTCTGAACCAACCCCTGATATCGTTATTGATATTCAATTGTGACTTGTAAAGGAAATGTCATACACTCGCACACAAACACACACACACGCACACAATGAAGAATAAATCATACCTATCTATAAATATCTCTTCAATAAAGAAGAAAATATTGACAGAATCCCTAGTCAAGCTGTTTTCTCCTTAGTTAAAAAGCATGATCTTGGCTTGAAAATAGCACCGTTCAATGAAGAGAAATCACCAAATATCGTCAATAAATAATAAATACATCCGGCCGTGGGGCTGTGTTTCACTTAGAGGGCACCATCTAAGCACTTGACAGTTGAGCAGATAACTGCTCTTTAGCAAATATCTTGCCTGGTTGTCTGAGACAGTACAGCGGGATAAGACCAGTATGATAGAAAAAACCAAAAGATGTAAATCATCCGATAAAATTGATCTCTATCAGTTCATCGGGTCATCAGTTTATCAATATATCCTCGCCTCCCTGGTGTAAAACACCTCCTTTGAGATAGAAAAGATAATTTCACCTCGATTATACTTCGATAAGAGCGTACGTGATAAAACCAGGAAACGATCATATTTCACTATAACATAATTTCGAAATTTAAACGATGACTTACGTTATTGAGAATGAAAAGAAAAGGAAAATGGGAGAAAATATCGGATACATTCTTAGCAGACAAAATTACTGGGACCCAGTAAAACTGGATCGCTTACCCGATTGTTGTGACTGAGGTAGTGGGGAGCTAGGGGGTAAGAGCAAGTTTTATCCCAAACAACAGCCAAAAAATGAACCCCTAGACGAAAAAGCCTGACTAGAGCGCAATCACCGTTTCGGCATTGAGAAAGGGTGTTTGAGCCCTGTGTTTTAGTGCCCTTCATATGATGAAAACAGTCAGTAACTAAAAGTACTCAAGGACAGTTAAGTTTGTTAAGACTTAAGACTATTTCAAGTGAAGCAAAATTGAATCAGGTTAGTTATAAGGTGATGGTCCCGTTTGGTTCACAAAGTCTGGCTATGACATAAGTTTATTCCTGTTCTCAAGGGAGGTCACGTGTCTCTACCGACCCCCTGATTACGACTAGTTCACCATACGCAGCCAATCTAATCCCCTATTGTCTACCCCCAACTGCCGCCGTAGTCAGGGTAAGTCGTGTGCCATTATATCAGCTTCCTAGGGTGACTTAATCGTAATTGGCTTACCTGTCCAGACGGATTGTAACAAGTGAGGACGCTCCAAGGTGACTGTTAACACGTCTTTAAGCGAGTTCAGCCGGTCTTTAGGTCGTGCTCGGAGTAAAGGGGTTTATGCACTAAGATGTGTGAGAAGTAAAGGACTAATTTGGTGATGAAAGATGTGACAGGTGTAATAAATGGCTTAGTGTTATTCCACATATAGAATACTTCTAATTATATAAATATACGACAAGGACAACAGTCTTTTAATTTCATTTACTTTTTAACGTCTACAGTAAAGACGGGGACGTCTTTAACAGACCAAGAGGCCCCATGACGCATTAGTCGGATAAGGGTGCAGTTAGATTTCCACATCGCACTAGCTCGGTGGATCTAACTCTCCGGAGATTTTCGCTTAAGTGCAATCAGTGACATCAGCTTAATAATTTCCCACCTACCTTCTCGAGGAGGCATGTCAGACAATTAAGCTGATTCCACTCATTGCACTTTAGCAAAAATACCCCACATAGTTGGACCGACTCAGCTAGTGCGATGTGTGAATCTGAATGCAGTCTAAATCTTGCATGCGTGAATTCTGTCGCCTTGTGACATGTTGAAGTCTTAGACTAGTGGTTAGTATGGACGAAGACATTAAAAATCACAAAACTCACCCGCAGTTTTGGCGTGAAAATAGGTTTCTTTGGAGAGACGGCGAGGGCAACAATGTTTTTTCGATAAGATATTGAAGCAATCATATGTAGAAAAGCTGTACACACATTACCAGGGATAGGTTAACACAGGTAGAGCTATGCGGCTACATGTACTCATACAGAAAAACTGAGTACAGAATAAGAAGAGATGCACGATAAAATAGACTAGTGGATATCTTATACAGTGGTGGATATCGTATAAACGATCCTGATGACAGGAAAACAGTTTGAAAAAAAAAACAAGGCCCTCATTTTGTTACTAAAATTATCTAAATAGCTTATTATATGGCATACTGGCGTACCTATCATCTGTAAAAAACCTGAGAATACAAAAGCTCTGGGTGGCAATACACAGACAAAACAAATAAACGCATAAAAAGAAGATGTATCAGGCCAATTAGAACAGAAAATAATATTCCCTTTGAAGGGTAACAAGGTTAATCAAATATGATATTTACTCAACGGAGTAACCAGATTTTTTGCAACGAACGCTGAAACTTGGGGCACTTAATAAATGCATTATACCAGCAAATAGGATTACGATGGGCATTACGGGAAGGCTCCAGAGGTTTGTGTCTTTTTATCCATAAAAATGTCAATCCTGTGGCCCGCGGTAACGCTGAAATCTGCTTACATGACTCAGAAATATTTGAGAATATGGATATCCAATTGTGAATCATGTGGTAATTCTCCTTAATCTTCCCTTTGGGGTAAAATACCAAAGTTTCACATGCTTTAACATGCTAAGACATTGTTATTTTCTGAAAAACATTTTGATAACCTTTAACTGCAGTCGAGTCCACGTGGCTGAAGGCGAACTTCTGCTAAAACTTGTCTTGGGGTTTGATCTATGGGAGAGCTTTCTGTCCTTTTTAGTGTGTTAATTCAGCGCCTTAGTACATATGTTGCAGCAAAACAAATTATAAATGATTGACATCTATCACAATTTTCAAGAATCTAACCCGAAGCCTGAAAGTCTTTTCTTACAGAAGGTCTTGCAATAATAAAAAAGGAGGGTTTGTTCACTGATAATGGAGAAAAGCTGCTTGCACCAAATGATATGTTCAGTATATTAAGAGTACCATTAAATATTCAATGAAAGGTTGACTGAATGGAATAACAGCTAGAATATGAAGACGTATTTGATTAAACGGTTTAATCTGAAGCTAACCGCTTTGACTTCGAATCAGCGTGCCAATATGATGAATTCTCTGCTTATGAACGTAGTTAAGGCAACCTCAAAATCGCATCTTGTTCCAAACAATTTGAAATTGAATTAATTGAAAAGTCTTGCAGGTAATCAGCGAGTAATCTTTAACATTTATCGTCTATGCAGATCTTCCTAACCATTACGTAAGCAAAGTGTCTAGCAACAAATACAATGAACTAGAGTTCTGGAATTCTGAAACTCTTTCTGTTCAGTGTCTACCATTATGTAGAGAAAGCGACTGCTAATTCCAAAGAAAGGGACAGCAAAATATATACACACAAAATCGTTTGAAAAGAAACCCATCTTATTTTCTGTAAAAATGGATATTTAGATAAGAGTACCCAGTGATGGAGACATCAAAATACCTGCTTGATCTGCTTGATTAAATGCTGTACAGATTTAATTATGCACAGAAGTGATACCGAGTATCAACTTACTCTCGTGAATCTAGGTTGGTTCGGATGGGATCTGCCGTTTCGTTTTCGAGGGCGGGAGAGGGAGGGGGAGAATGGGGCAGGTGAGGGGTTTAAGTACCGTGTACCGACCTGTAGCAGGATAAAGACATATGCCCATTGGCATCCGTTTGAAATATGTATTCGTCTGTCTTCTGCAAAGATCCATGACCAAAGTAATGTCGATGGCAAAATAGACGCCATTTAAGCTATAGGTAAATGCTAGGTAGAGTAATCACTGGATACATGTATCTTCATATACTTCAGTTCGTATACAGTCGTACACAAGTAAGGCCTTTTAAACAGTTAAAACACACGCACGCGCACACATAAATACACACATGCACACACACGGGTTACTCTGGAAACTGGCATTATACGCCATTTGAATGAAGATTACCGCTGTTCCAAAGCATATCCACAAATTACTGTGTAAAGTAGCCAGTGGGTGTTGCCCCAAGGTTATTATCACACGAGCCTTGCGCCTGCTGTAACATTTGGAAAGTATTAACTCCCACTTTAGGAGTTTGCGTGCTTAAAGCCCACTTTCCCACGGCGCTACAGGTGAGAAAAGCGTCCCTCTCAACCAAGACCAACGCTCAGTGATTTTTACCATCTTTAAGTGTTTTGCAATCGCTTAAAAAGATGAACTACCTGTACATGGAACAAACAGACAGTGGCAGCCAGAAGGGATCATCTAATCAGTTACGCTGATTTTTGAAATGTTTCGCGCTTCTGAACACGGGTTCTCTAACCTGCGCGTAATAAAAAGCGCGTGTGCATCCCTAAGGATGTCCACGCGCTGACACTGGCGTCCACGCGCGCACGGAATTCACTAATTGAAAACAAAGTTTCTTAAAAGGCATTTTCTTCTTCATTAAATTGGTGGAGAGGAGGGCTTTGACAAAGGGGCACAGTTTCTGAAAGTTCTGTCAAAACATGACTTAATTGTGTGTCTGTGTGTGTTAGGGAGGGGGCGAACCACAAGTCTGTGTTAAAGAATAATAAGTAGAAAGAAAGCAATATATGAAACCTTATTGAAGGCGAGCTAAGAGTAATAACTCATCGGAACTACACACACACACACTCTCTCTCTCTTTCTCTCTCTCTCTCTTCACACACACACACACTCACACACACGTGCTCTCTCTCTCTCTCTCTCTCTTCACACACACGCGCGCACGCGCGCGTGAGCACTCTCTCTCTCTCTCTCTCTCTTTTAACTCACATCTCTCTCTCTCTCTTCACACACACACGCGCGCGCACACACACACACACACACACACTGACAGACACTAATATCTAAATTGAAAGTCAAACAAAACAAAGGCTGCACTGTGCGATATGTCATCAATATTCACCCGAATTTCCGTCTCTAAGCATGTGGCCCCGTATTCCACTCCTCTATAACCGCTTCATTTCGGTCCGAACTGAGAATCAATTTCCTCCTGAGATAAAATCCAATTTTTCTCTGTCAATGAATAGATCCAAACAACCTTGGTTAAAGTACTCTTATTGTGGATAAATCCACACATAAAATATTTTACACTATGTCCAAACTATGCATAAGCCTAATGTCTTCTACATGTATGTCAAACAAATAACGGTGTATAATGTATGAGAGCCAAGTGAAACTTGTATCGTTATCTTTGAAAACGCATCAACACTGTAATAAACAATACCAGGTATATGCTTACTACTGGTATTACTCTCTCGGTGTCCTCTCAAATCTCGTATAAACTTTAGTTTTACTCCTCAACATCGTTATCTATATTATCTTGTTGTTGTCTTTTTTATATGCTCCCTTATTATCTGATTGTGCTTATAAAAAAGAACCTTCAGAGCGGACGTTTTTTCTCTGAGAACGAAAAAACGTCTTTGACGAATTCAAATATCGACTACTGTCTTTCGATTATTTCAAAAATGCATTTCATTTTCACCATTCCTATAAAACATTCTTGATTATTTTGATCTGTTTTTTATGTACTTTTAGTGAAGACTGCCTTAGAATGAAACTGGTTCAAGCGTTAAGCCAATGTCCTTGTCTGCTCTTTGTTCACAGTCGCTGTAATAAAATACGAAGTGCAGAAAAGAGTAACAAATAAGAGAAAGAAAACAGAGACAAATTTCGATTTTCCTGTCTCAGCTATTACATCTATCAGTCTGAAAGACGGGCTTTACACAGAGGATATTGATTCTTAAGAAACTGAACCCTTCATCCTGCCCCCCCCCCTCTCTCTCTCTGTGTGTGTGTGTGTGTGTGTGTGTTTGCGTGTGTTTGCGTTTGTGAGCTGCACATACATGGATGTGTGCCTGTATGCTTGTTAATTTGCGTGCAACTGTCTGAATGTGCACGAATGTGCGTGTATGCTCGGATCTGTTGATATGTAAGAGCATACACCCGCGTGTGTGCACGTGTGTATATTGGTCCATACGTACGCATGCGCGTCAGCAAGCGTTGAAAAGCACGGCGCTACAGCACTGCAGCTTTTATAGAACCTGCTTGAACGTACCTAATGTATATTCATGTATATGTGTGTATCACAAACATCTTCTAAACCGAAACACTGAAGCAGACAAGGTGAAGCAGACAAGATGCTGGCCTCGTCTTGAATTTACCCAGATTTATTTGACTGTCTGGTCCCAGGAGAGGGATGCAGATCTCCAAGGAACGCTCTGCTTAAAGTCTATCGTCATTGAGGCCCTAATGAAATATCTCATCATTTAGCTATAAAATTTAGAAATTGCCCGGTGGTCAGAATTGCCTTATCAGTTTAAATCCACGTGAGACTGTTATAGATGGAGTGTTTGAAGGTTTTCTGTCTAACAATCGAGTCCTAGCACACATATTAAAGGAATTTTTCAAATGAGAAAAATGTGATAAAATTAGCCATAGTCACACGTATCAGATTTCAACCTCGCCTTAGCTCGAAAATATAAAAGAGAATTTGATCAGCGAAGGGTCGTATGGGACACATGAGAGCGTTGACACCATTAAGTCCACAAATTGTGGGGACGCGTTCACGAGACCGTTTGACATTGTCAGGTGAGATGTGTACAGAAATGTGTGACCTAAAAATTAAGTGTCAGTTTCACGTGGCGCAATTAGCAGGTGCACTAGATCAACTCTAATGGTGAGAGCTCAAATCAATAAGCCATTGGAAATATGCATCGCACATGCATAGTCAAAGCACAGGCAAGGATGAATTTATCCAGAAAGCTTAAGCTTGAATCCAACCTGTAGTTTATTTTCTATTCCACGGATTCCACAGGAGCGTCATTAAATCTGCTTAATCACCCTTTTAACTTAATAATTGGCTCTTCTGGAAGTTGTCTGGGAAATTGAAGGTTTCCATTAGGACTCCCACCTGATGTTACGTTCTTCACGTGAACCTGGGGAATTGTCCAAATTCATGGTGCATTTAGCGTTATATGATTATAGGGGGAAAATAACCGTAGGGCCTTTGGTGTTTCCACCTGTACCCCACCCCCACCCCCCCACCCCACCCCCCGATGTAAATAAACATGTATGTTGAGAAAGCACCAAAAGAAAAACTGAAGAAGACCGTTCATATGATCGAAAAATGTTAATTTAAGTGCATTCAGTTATTGTCTTTATATTTCAACTATTACTATACGTCTGCCAAAAAGGCTTTGACATAATATTATTATGGGTTGTTTGTAATTCCGCCATCATTTTTGGAGGATGATTTTTTGTTACCTGAGCGCCAAACTGAAGTTAAAGGGTGGACTGAGACCCGTCTGTGCGCTCTCTTTTGCTGCATTATCGTATTTATTTGTTTGGGGCAGCTACTGTAGATAGACAAGAGACAGTCCCATGAGTTTTCTAACGAGAAAAGTAACTGCACGCTACCGGCCTATGGTGCGACTCACATTTGAGAAATCGGAAATAGAAATGTGTTCGTATTAGTCAAAACCAATAATTTGTTTTCCTAGTTGGTTGAGTTATCAATTTGAATTAGACTTCCGCAGTGATGCTAAAACGTGATGACAGAATTGAACGATCCAAGAAGTGATACTTCCAACACGGACATAAAAACTAATCCGTGGGGAGCAAGGATCTTAAAAATGGAAAACAAACTGGACATTAATTCACGACGCCGAGGTCAGTACTTGAGATTTTACTGGTCTGGTAATGTCACAGGACAGCAGGAATGGGTCTTAACACGAATACAAGTTCCCCCCGGGATAGAACCGATCTGTTTCAAACGCCCGGTGCGTGGTATTCCCGCGGGCCTTTCTCCTGCCTGGGCTGGTTTATTCATCGTCCGGTTGTGAGTGTCGGTTGTAATGAAGTGACCTCAGCATATAAAGAAGTATCAGTGGCGGGTCCAGGATTATTTGAAGGGGTGCTCCGCGAATGGGAATCCAGCCCCTTCTTCCCACCAAACGTTTTGGTATATGATACAGCTAGTCAAATCTTTAATTTGAAGAGGGGACCAGACACTGAACCTTCCTGACCCCCCCCCCCCNGGATTCAAATATCGACTGCTGTCTTTCGATATTTCAAAAATGCATTTCATTTTCACCATTCCTATAAAACATTCTTGATTATGTTGATCTATTTTTATGTACTTTTAATGAAGACTGCCTTAGAATGAAACTGGTTCAAGCGTTAAGCCAATGTCCATGTCTACTCTTTGTTCACAGTCGCTGTAATAAAATACGAAGTGCAGAAAAGAGTAACAAATAAGAGAAAGAAAACAGAGACAAATTTCGATTTTCCTGTCTCAGCTATTACATCTATCAGTCTAGAAGACGGGCTTCACACAGAGGATATTGATTCTTAAGAAACTGAACCCTTCATCCTGCCCCCCCCCCCTCTCTCTCTCTCTCTCTCTCTGTGTGTGTGTGTTTGCGTGTGTTTGCGTTTGTGAGCTGCACATACATGAATGTGTGCCTGTATGCTTGTTAATTTGCGTGCAACTGTATGAATGTGCACGAATGTGCGTGTATGCTCGGATCTGTTGATATGTGAGAGCATACACCCGCGTGTGTGCACGTGTGTATATTGGTCCATACGTACGCATGCGCGTCAGCAAGCATTGAAAAGCACGGCGCTACAGCACTGCAGCTTTTATAGAAACTGCTTAAAGGCGGCGCACCATCATCCATGTTTATATTCATGTATATGTGTGCATCACAAACATTTTCTAAAACGAAACACTGAGACAGACAAGTTGAAGCAGACAAGATGCTAGCCTCGTCTTGAATTTACCCAGATTTATTTGACTGTCTGGTCCCCGGAGAGGGATGCAAATCTCCAAGGAACGCCTTGCTTAGTCTATCGTCATTGAGGCCCTGATGAAATAGCTCATCATTTAGCTATAAAATTTAGAAATTGTCCGGTGGTCAGAATTGCCTTATCAGTTTAAATCCACGTGGGACATTATAGATGGAATGTTTGAAGGTTTTCTGTCTAACAATCGAGTCCCAGCACACATATTAAAGGAATTTTTCAAATGAGAAAAATGTGATTAAATTAGCCATAGTCACACGTATCAGGTTTCAACCTTGCCTTAGCTAGAAAATATAAAAAAAGAATTTGATCGACATAGGGTAGTATGGGATACATGAGAGCGTTGACACCATTAAGTCCACAAATTGTGGGCTACGACGTTAAACAGGGGGACACGTGAGACCGTTTGACATTGTCAGGTGAGATGTGTACAGAAATGTGTGACCTAAAAATTAAGTGTCAGTTTCACGTGGCGCAATTAGCAGGTGCACTGGATCAACTCTAATGGCGAGAGCTCAAATCAATAAGCCATTGGGAAAGATGCATCGCACGTACGAAGTCAAAGCACGGCAAGGATGAATTTATCCAGAAAGCTTAAGCTTGAATGCAACCTGTAGTTTATTTTTTTATTCCACGGATTCCACGGGAGCGTCATTAAATCTGCTTAATCACCCTTTTAACTTAATAATTGGCTCTTCTGGAAGTTGTCTGGGAAATTGAAGGTTTCCATTAGGACTCCCACCTGATGTTACCTTCTTCACGTGAACCTGGGGAATTGTCCAAATTCATGGTGCATTTAGCGTTATATGATTATAGGGGGAAAATAACCGTAGGGCCTTTGGTGTTTCCACCTGTACCCGCCCCCCCCCACCCCCCCACCCCACCCCCCGATGTATATTAACATGTATGTTGAGAAAGCACCAAAAGAAAAACTGAAGAAGACCGTTCAAATGATCGAAAAATGTTAATTTAAGTGCATTCAGTTATTGTCTTTATATTTCAACTATTACTATAAGTTTGCCAAAAAGGCTTTGACATAATATTATTATGGGTTGTTTGTAATTCCGCCATCATTTTTGGAGGATGATTTTTTTTACCGCCAAACTGAAGTTAAAGGGTGGACTGAGACCCGTCTGCGCGCTCTCTTTTGCTGCATTAACGTACTTATTTGTTTGGGGCAGCTACTGTAGATAGACAAGAGACAGTCCCATGAGTATTCTAACGAGAAAAGTAACTGCACGCTATCGGCCTATGGTGCGACTCACATTTGAGAAATCGGAAATAGAAATGTGTTCGTATTAGTCAAAACCAATAATTTGTTTTCCTAGTTGGTTGAGTTATCAATTTGAATGAGACTTCCGCAGTGATGCTAAAACGTGATGACAGAATTGAACGATCCAAGAAGTGATACTTCCAACACGGACATAAAAACTAATCCGTGGGGAGCAAGGATCTTAAAAATGGAAAACAAACTGGACATTAATTCACGACGCCGAGGTCAGTACTTGAGATTTTACTGGTCTGGTAATGTCACAGGACAGCAGGAATGGGTCTTAACACGAATACGTTCCCCCGGGATAGAACCGATCTGTTTCAAACGCCCGGTGCGTGGTATTCCCGCGGGCCTTTCTCCTGCCTTGGCTGGTTTATTCATCGTCCGGTTGTGAGTGTCGGTTGTAATGAAGTGACCTCAGCATATAAAGAAGTATCAGTGGCGGGTCCAGGATTATTTGAAGGGGTGCTCCGCGAATGGGAATCCAGCCCCTTCTTCCCCCCCAAACGTTTTGGTATATGATACAGCTAGTCAAAGTTTTAATTTGAAGAGGGGACCAGACACTGAACCTTCCTGACCCCCCCCCCCTCCCACACACACACACACACACTCTAAATCCGCCACTGAGTATCTGCCTCATTTGACAACTCCATCGCGGGAATAACTGATTTTTGAATTAGTCATTTTTGGAATTTTTACCCTCACGCCCGCTTAAATAAATAAATTAAACAGCTAAATAAATAAACTAGATCGAAGACTGAAAAAAGAAAGAAAGAAAGAAAGAAAAATACATAATAAAACGATATGGATGTAAGTATATGAATGATAAGAAAACAAAAAATTAAAAAATAGCATATTCAAAGGCCTCTTTGGAAATGCGTCGTAGTATATACACGTACTAACACATCATTCATTATTGTCTATTTACATTTAAAACTTAAATTTACCATGAAAATATGCGTTTTGGGAGAACTGCTATTAATTTTTGTCTATAGTCATTTTCTAAGCTACGTGAGAAGTAGCAACTTGCTTTTTTCAACTCCCGTAAAATACGTTTTGATGACAGGAGTTGGATTTTCAGAACTTTAAAGTATAAATCATGTGCTTATGACATAAAAAGGTGATAGGACGTTTAAAAACAATGACGTCGACATTATTTTCGAACAGTCCGTCTATGCCTCAGAGTGCTGGCATTGCTCTCATTGCGTGTTAAACCGACACAATCAAGAATGAAGGCTGCCCCCGGAGAGAGTTTGCCGGTAAAACCAAACCGCTCTTTTTTGATTGCTTTATCAACACATGCCGAAAGTATCAAGTAAATTTGAAAAGAGCGTTTCATATCGCAGTGATGCCAGTTCAAGGGCGATCATGCAAGCACTTGTGGAGTCAATGAGGCGGAAAATCAAAGGAATAAGAATTGACCTCTCATACAAATGCAAAATTTGAAATGTCTTTGGCGTGATCTGTTTCGGTGAAAATGATGAAATGTGTCAAATAGCTACACTTAACAAGGTCAATCAAATCAGATCTGTTTGTTATTTTTACTTATATGATAGCTCCAATGGGACACTTTTTGAGCGATTATCTAACTGAAAACGCGGTGACTTAATCCTGGCGTCCAACCTCTCCCAACCCTTTTCAATTTTAAGTTTTGTGTGCAGCGGAAACAGACACAAACCAGTGGAGCGAAAACAACAGATAAACAATCAAATCAACAATCAAATCGGCCTCTACAGGCGGTGTCATTTACAAGATACATATTTGCATGTTAGTAAAGAACAGTTTGTATCTCTGTGACTGTATTTGCTCCAAAAACTTTTAAACAATCAAAAACCACAAAAATGTGTTGTTTCGACGTATTTTTCCATCTTCTGTCTTTCTGTAGACCTCTTTGTTCTGGTATTGACGAAATAGAGTCTTTTTATCAAAAGCTTTTGCTAGACAGGGTAGCCAAACCGTCTGTCAAATTTTCTGATTTGTGAAAAGCCAGTCTCCTATGGGCCTGCCCTGAAATTGACCTTATAACTTTATACATTTATGTTGTTTATCTTACGCAATTGATTGTTCAACTGTACAATACGTTGGCACGTGCTGTTCAAACATTTCAACAAAAATTTTAATTTGTTTTTATTTACCCTGCGGGCTAACAAAACGGTTTTTTCTGACATAATGAACCTTGTATACAAATTTACGTAAAATATAAAGAAATTTGATTACCAGATTACAGTGAAATCGAATACCTTTCGAACTCGATATTAATCCGACTCAGGGCACCTTTTGAATGAAGAGAAGCCCTGATGATGTATATTCTTGACGTTATCACGTGAGGGCGATATCGCGCATATCAGACTCGTGTTCTTCTATCGTCTGTCAAGTCTCATGTTCATTTCAATAGCAGCTCTTTGAAATACAATGCAACAATGTAAAGAAAAAAGGGGAAATATTTACTCGTTTCTACCACACTGAACGAATAAGAAAAACAAATAAAAATTAATGCAGCGTAATAGGACTGTGGAAAATTTATTTACAAGCAAATTTTCGTCATTGCGATACGCTAGAATTAGGTTACAAATCCTAAAAGAGATATGCTTGCGCGGCACGAGAGAGAAAAATGAAACATAGAGGGCATTGTGCAAGGTCGGCCACCACCTGTGGGAGGGTTAAATGTTTTCTTTCACGCTTAAGGAAAAAACATTGACATTCACACTCTCCCACCCACAAAAAAGTTCAATAAAAGATCAAAGTTGCGCACCCTTGTGCCTTTTAGACTAAATGATTTGCCATCTTTGTGATAAAAAGGCGATTTTGAAGAAGCATGCCCGGCCAAATTTTTTTTTTTTT